>JAGGAX010000097.1:0-25375 GCA_017657335.1 Termitomyces titanicus | reverse complement strand
CTCCCTCTGCCAGGTGTGTAGTTATGCATGTATATATCTGTACAGTACTCAATATACTTTGGATCTCCCTCTGCCAGGTGTGTAGTTATGCATGTATATATCTGTACAGTACTCAATATACTTTGGATCTCCCTCTGCCAGTTGTGTGACTTAGCCACAGCCTCCAGAGGTCGCCCTTACAGTAAGGGCCAAAAAGACTGAGAGCCAAGCTAGGAGGAAACCCAGGAGAGACACGACCAAGAGCTATTTCAGAAGCATTTTAGAGACAACAAAATTATGTGCCTCCGATGTTTGATAATGATTGCAAGGTGTAAAGGGTGAAGAGAGAGATATGCTATCAAAACCAATGCCAAATCCAGTGCAAAGGCCTTTTGGCACCTCTGCAAATTGCTTCCATGCACCCACAGCCCTGAAAGCAGACTCCTAGTAGTCAGCATAGAGGGGAGTGGATACTGGAAAGAACAAATCAAGCTGAACAGGCCTAAGCTCCATGGCTGGCAACACCACAGAGGGAGCAAAGATGGGCATGACAGCAGTCAGTGGGCTTATTGCAGAGGGTGAGGAGGTTGAATATGAAACAGATGATACAACCATCTGGGCATCTCCACGAGCATCCTTCCTTTTGGAGCCAGTGAGGGTTCTTGCAGGAGGCATGCTTGTGGTCAGTGGCACTGCATGCCAGACATTTGCCACAACCAAAGGAGGAGGTGGCCAAGTCTTTCAGCTTGGACAAGGAGAAATGACTTCTGTTGCACAAGAAATAAAGTCTCCATTTGAGCAATCCAAGAGTCCAAAACCTTCATTTGGGAGGTGTGCTGGTGAATCAAACACTCCTGCCAGATGTTGATTTGGAATGTCTCCATGCAAAAGGAGTGCAACTCATGCAGGAAGAGAGCACAAAGGCGACGACCATACCAAAGGATGACAGGAAAACTGGTTTGCGCATTCTTCATGTGGCAGAGGTATTTAAAATGCTTGGCAAAGGAATCAGCAATGGCATTAGCAGTCACACCCCCTGAGTTGAGCTCATTGCTGGCTTGCAGATGTTTTTGCATTGCGTCTACCAGGTTTGAGGAAGCGTTGCTCCAATTGTCAAATGAGAGGCTCTCCTCCTGAGAAGTATTGAAGGACACCGTGGAAGATCAGACGCCAGTGGGGGGAGGCTTGTAAGTGGCAGCATAGCACACATCATCAGTCAAGACATCCAATGGAATGTACTCAAACATTCCTCCTTCCAGAACTTGCACTACCTTTGGAGGAAAAACCTTATCCATAGCCAATAGAAGTCGACCAACTAAAGGGGGCAACCTATGCAAAGTATGTGTGGGACAATTTCCCCTAGAGGAACCATTGCAAAGAGAACAATTCTGAGTGTCCAACAGAACACTGGAGGCATGTATCATGGATGTGGTGATGCGAGCAATAAGGTCCCTAAGCTTAGTGGATCCTCAAAGAGCTATGGGTTCATCAAGAGTAGGCAGGGTAGGACGAGCGGTCAAACAACCCCAAATAGATTCAGAGGGGGGCTGAAGAGCACCACCACCTCGCTCAGAAATTGCATTCATGTGATCTAACAACCCTGCACAACAAAGATGTCAGCTGCCCAAAAGCAACTAAACAGAGAAGGGTCAAAGAGAGACAGGCAAGACACCCAAACAAATGGGGTGTCCTGACAAAATGTTCACTCTGTTAGGGACAAAGAGCCATGATGAAAAAGGTTGCGGCCAGTGGCCAAACTCAAGAAAAGATGAAGAAGTGAGGTATGCTAAGGAGTTGGCCTTAGGCCCCAAATGCCAATAACTAAGGAAAGGTGGCATGGTGGCCCAGTCCCTTAACCTCGGGGAAGAAGGATGCCAAGGTCTGAACCCTTCACTACAAATTGAAAGAAGAGAGAAGGACCAACAATGACTCACTGTCCCAATCAACCTCAATTCCATAGGCATGGATGAGTCTCTGCAATTGATCGTTGGTAAAAACCAACTCTAGATTAGATGTTGCCAAGGTGGGTTTAGCATATCCTAGCAAATGAAGACAGAATATATCTGAGGCCCCAGAGTGAATGGTATCTGCCAATGGCAAGTGCCTGTGATCTGGAGAAGAGTTTTGAGAGCAAGCAGTGCGGGAAGAAGAGAGAGATTGAGAATGGTGCTGATGAGGAGTTTAGGAAACAGAAGGAGAGCTCTGAGCTCCCCAAAAGGTAGGATGCAATGAGTGCATATATGTGTCCGCTCCTTGTGAGGAAAGGAAGGATTCCACCATAGAACAACTGCCCTGTCTAGAACACTTAGAAGGAGGCATAGTGCCAGGAGAAGGAGCAAGCCAAGTAGATGGAATCGCACTAGGTTCTGTGGTTATTGTGTTCCTCACATGCTGCCTCACAATGTCTACCTGCTGAGGCGTGAAGTCTCTCAGACCTTCTGGGCATTTTGGAGCTTCAAAGGAGGCAGTAGGAGCAGGAATAGGAAGCCAATCAGCAAAGTATTCCCTGACTTTGGCATGTTGAGATTCTGTCAAAGAGGTATGGAGGACCTGAAGGTCTATCACCCTCAACCGCAAATCCCACCTGAACTGGCAAAGTAGGGTGCTTGTTCCTCTCAGGAGATCCTTGATAAGGTCCAGAACTACTGGCAGCAGGTAGCCTATCAGCAGATAGATCATCCTCTTCCTCTATAACTGCAGGAAGAGGTGCTGGTGGGGGATTACCAGGTGGCACCAAGGCATCTCTATATGTGCCATGACCTCTACCATGACCTCTAGTCGACATAACAAGACCACAAGGTGCAAATGCTCAAGAAATCCTTGCATATATGTGTGTACAATGCATCCAGGAGATGGTCTGTTGTCAAGCAGCGTCTTCATCACACTGCATCTTGCATCAAAATATGTCCCTCCCCTTCCATTCCTCCTTCTAGAAGGACGTCATGATTGGTAAACAGTTATAAAGCAAACACTGTCCTGACTGACCATCACACTCCCTTCATTGCTGCCCTCCCCAGCTCGTACTTGACATCAACAAGATGCCCCGTAAATAACTCTGCTCCCTCTCCACCCCTCCTCAATGCACTAACACAAGCCCTGCCCCACTCACCTCTTGAGCTTGGATACATGCGCTGTGAGCTCCAGCACAGGTCTAGATGCCACATCACCGACACACCTGTTAGAACCCTATAGATTGATACTAAGATACCTGATGAACACAGTAAGTAATAGTCCTCAGTTCAACGTGTATAATTGACTGAGATACCTGACGAACATAGTAATTAATAGTCTATGTATGTTGTCAGTATGTAGGTATCAGTGTGTAGGTAGAATTACTCACCCTCAGTTCAACGTGTATAATTGACTGAGGGTGTAGTACGGTATATGCTGCTATATATGTGTATATCTAAACAATGGAACAATTGGTGTCAGGGTAAGTAAATGGTAGAGTGAATGAGGTGATAAAGAGACAATGCGAGAGATTGATGGGCCTACATCCTCATGGCATTATGACATGCCAACACTCCTCCTCACCAGAGATCTTGCTGTATTGGCTCCTCCTCACGTGGAATCGTGGATTACTGGAGACCTAGTAGGGCGCAAAGACAGGTGAACAGAGGTGAGGTGAGCGCTTTAGTGAAGAGATCTGCAACATTGTATTTGGTATTAACGTAACGTATGAGGATGTTGCCAGCCTGGACACGCTCTTGTAAGAAGTGGTACTTGATGTCGACATGCTTGACTCGTGCGTGGAGTGTTGGGTCTTCGGATAGGTTGATGGTGGCGTTGTTGTCACAGAGGATGGGAGTGGGTTTGGATGTGGAGTTGTGCCCTATTCCTTTTAGTAGTGCTCTAAGCCAGATACATTCCTGGGCGCTCTTGAATGCAGCCATGTACTCGGCTTCGCATGAGGATGCTGCAACTGACTTCTGCTTGTGGGCTGCCCATGATAACATGCCTGATCCAAGGCTCCATGCATAGCCGCCTATGCTTTGCCATGTGTCCAGGCAGTTAGCCCAGTCTGAGTCCGCAAATCTTGTGAGGTTGACAGGTTCGCCTCTTCTGCCTAGAACTAGTTTGAGGTTCCGTGTGCCTTTCAGGCAGCGCACTAGGTGAGTGGCGGTCCTCCAGTGTATTGCAGTGTAGCAGTCAACAAATTGACTAAGCTGCTGGATGGCATAAGCAATGTCAGGTCTGGTGGAGATAGCGAGGTAGAGTGAGCATCCCACAAGCAACCTGTATGGGGTCTTTTAGAGAGCAGTTATCTTGTCTTGTGATAGGGTGGACCTGTCAGTTCTTTGGAGTTTCAATCCGGGCTCCATGGGGATGGAGAGAGGGGTGGCGTTGGATTGCCCAAATTGTGAGATGATTTTGTTGATCAAGGCAGTTTGGGAGAGTTTGATGGTGCGGTTGTCTTGATCCCACTCAACCCCTATGCCGACAACGAATTTGGGGAGGCCGAGGTCCGATATGGTCCATACGGATTGAAGCTGATCTTTGAATCGCTTGTTTCCAGCTCAGTTGCTTGCGATGGATAGGAAATCGTCCACATGGACTGCTGCTATTACAGTGCCTGTGTCAGTTTTCCAGTAGTATACACATGATTTGCAAGGCAAGCGTGTAAATCCCCATGAGATCATATTTCCATTCAATGTGTTGTTCCAGATGTGGCCGGCTTGTTTCATTCCATAGAGCCCTCGGAGTAAGCACCAGACCCAGCCTTCTTTGCCTGATTCTTCAAATCCTTTGGGCTGCTCCATATACTGTACCTCCTCCTCAGGAAGTAAACCATACAAGAAGGCAGGTTTGATGTCAATCTGAGTCACATCCCAGCCCTGTGCTGCGGCTAAGTGTAGCAGTACTCTGCACAATTCCATACATGCAGTTGGCGATGTTGTTTTGGTGTAATCTTGGCCATAGATTTGCTTGTAACCTTTGAATACTAACCTGACTTTGAAGCGGACTGCTTTCCCGTTCTCGTCTCACTTAATTTTGAGGACGGGACAACCCTTTCTAATCTTGTAGTTAGCTGGCACTTGGTCTTAGGGAACTAACTTGTACACCCCCATTTCTTTCAGGGACTTTAATTCCTTGCGGTACCCCGCTTCCCACTCTTTTGCATTGGAGGATTCCTTTGCCTCTTTCCATGTGCGAGACTTGTCATTTAGGTCGATGGACACCGGATTGCCTAAGGATTTGGCTACTGCCAGTAAGTGTTCAATTTCCTCGAGCATTGCTATGTTGGCCAAGTCAAGGATGCCATTATCTCCTTGTGGATCAGTGGGCGGTGCATCCACGGTGTTGTTAGGTTCTCCTGGTTCTGGCACGTCGGGTAGAGGGTTTACATTTGCATTGGTATTTACAGCTTGCTGCTTTTTGGCCCTGGCTGCCTGCAATCAATCGCCAGCTTTGTGGGACTCCTGCACAGCTCGTTCCAGTCACGTGATTGGGGGATTGTCAGGGCAAGCTTTTGCCATTGGTATTGGGATGCGGCTCAATTGACGTGGACCATGTTCAATTTTGATAGGCACCAGTGGTGGAGTATCTGCTGGATTAGGCATGATCTCTTGTAATGGTGGTGTTTTGTTACCGTCTTCATCTATGGTGAACGGGCTAGTGGTCGATGATTTTTCAACTTGGCCAATTGTTGTGGGTTTGTCTGTCAAACTTGAGGTATCCGTTTTGATGTTCTCTATGGGGATAGGGTGTCCATCATGTCTCTCCAGGAATTGAACGTGGTACGACTCATAGATCTTTCGGGTCCTTGGATTGTAGCACCTGTAGGCTTTTGAGTTCTGTGCATACCCAATGAGAATACACTCAATTCCATGCGCATTCAGCTTTGGGTTGTGTTGACTGAGAATTAGAACAAATGCCTTGCAACTGATTTCACGCATGTAAGAGAAGTCTGGGATGCGATTGTGCCAGAGCTCAAATGGTGTTTCCCTTTAAGTGATTTGGTTGGCATCTTTGCATGTAAGTGTGTTGCGGTGAGGTAAAATTTGTCCCATAGTGATTCAGGGCACTTTGCTGCTAGTCTCATAGTTCTTACCTTTCCTTGCAGTGTCCTGTGCATGCGCTCAACTTGACCCATGTGGTCGGATGTGTAGGGTGCTCCAAATTTGCACCTAGAACCAATCGAGGCAAGCCATTGCTCCATTTGATGACTTTTGAGCTCGCCATTGTGCTCTATGCGATACATGCTGATCTTCTTTCCAGTTTCAAGCTCCCTTTTCTTTTCCCAGGCTTTCAATGCTGGAAACACATCGCTCTTAGACTTGAGGGGAATAGACCAGGGCATGTTTGTGAAGTCATCCACAATATCCATAGTATATTTGTTTCCGGTACGGGACTGAACACTCATAGGTCCTGCTAAATCTATCCACACAATCTGCAGCTTCTTGGTAGCTCTGTGACCCTCCTCCCTTACTTTAGGCACCGGTGTCTTCGTCTGTTTGCTGAGAATACAGACGTCACATTTTGGTTGCGCTAAAAGGGAGGCGGAGGGCATACCTGGGAGGAGACCAGCACGCACCATTGTGGCAACTACCTGGTAATTTGCATGCCTAAGGCACCAATGCCAAGTATCTAAGTTGACAGGGTGTTGCGCTGTGAGGACGTGTTTGGCGAGTGCGGCTTGCAGTTCTATGATATAGAGACATTGTCCAGGGATGAGAGGGCCAGATGCGAGAAGCATGCCGCTTGCATCGCCAAGGATGGATACGCCAGTGCTGCTGAAGTTGACAGTGGCATGCATGCCAGTGACAAGTGCCGATACGGAGATGAGTTGCACAGTAGAGTTGGGGATATAGAGTGCGTTTTGTAGCACGATCTCGGCCTTGTTCTGGATATGGAGGTGGATCTGTCCAATTCCCAGTGCGTCTATAGATGTTCCCCCAATGCCCCTGACCGCTCTAGGGGGAATGGCTCTGAGTGAAGCCAAGTTGGATCGGCATGGGGATATGTGAACCATGGCTCCTGAATTGAGGTAGAAAGGCTTTTTGTTGAGGGAGACAAGTGTCATACGTTTGGCCTGATTGAGTAGAGCAATGATGGTGGTTGCAAGGATAGTCTTGCATTTGGTTGTGACAGTGTTGCCCCAATTGATTGATACTCTAAGTTCATCACCTGCACCGTTGTAGTCGTCCTCAACTGCCATGAAGCCTTGGTATTTGAAGAAGTCGGTCGAGTTGGCTACGCCAGCGAATTCTGAGATCTTGGCAGGTGTGTCACTTTTTGCTTTGATCTGGACCTTTTGGAGGTGCAATACGTCAACAATGTACACCTGCCCATCGAGTCCTTTTACTGCGATGCCATTTTTGGGGATGGTGCTACTGCTGTGTCCTCCTCCTGTCTTTGCCCCTGCATGTGCTTTTCCTCCTCCTCGCGTGGCACGGCATGCGGCCTTTGACTCTTCAATGGTTTTACCAGCCATCCCACCTCCAGGCTTCATGCACCATTCCTTTGTATGTCCGGAACATGATATTCCCAGTGCAAAGCAGATATCACAGCATGGGTATCCTGGGCTGTGGTTGTGCCCATGGAGTTTTGTGTCTTTAGCAAGGAGAGCTGTGTCAGTGCCGGGTTTGGAGAGAGCGGTGAGGCTGTCAATAGTCTGGAAGAGTTTTCGTATATTGGTGGATTTGTATGGGTTCTGTGCGGTGGAGTTGGCAAGGCCTCGTGACACTTGAGTTTGTACGGATTCAAAAGACTTGTCGTTGATGGAGTTGAGCAGTGCAATGCATTTGAGCAGGTCCTTGTCAATATCGCCGATTGCGAAGGCTCAATCGATGAGATCACATATCTTACGAGCGGTGTTGTTGATCGGTTCCGAGACAGGCACGTAGGTTCACAACGCTTTGCGGATCAGAGTTACCTGTTTAACGGGTCCCTCGCAATGTGCTCTTGCTTTCAATGCATTGTAGCATTCTTTGGCGGTGCTGTCTGTGCTAAGTCCTTCTTGCTTGGCCTCAGAAATAGCTGCCCAAATTACGCCAATGATGAGGTCATTGTTGGATAACCAGTTGGCATATGCAATGGGTTCGACGACCGGATCAGGGGAGGTAATCAGCTATTCAGGCTTCTTTTCCAATGTGAAGATATATCGGTCAAGTCCACTTTGTTGTAAGAATATTTTGAGCTTTCTCGACCATTTCGTGAATTCGCCAGTGCTACAGTCGAACAGGGGTTCAGAAGCCGGCCAATGAGCGTTTAACTTAGCTGGGCAAATACGTGGGTACGCGGCATCAGAGGGTAGCACAATGGAGGTGGAGGAGACGGATCCCATAGTATAGATAGTTCACAGAGAGAGAAGAACAAAGAGATTCTTGCGTGATATCAATGGAGTTGTGATCGGCCAAGCTATATATGCGTATATCTAAACAATGGAACAATCGGTGTCAGGGTAAGTAAATGGTAGAGTGAATGAGGTGATAAAGAGACAATGCAAGAGATTGATGGGCCTACATCCTCATGGCATCATGACATGCCAACAACACCATGCTTTCGCAATGCATCATGGCAACTTCCCGCTGCCACTGCCCTCACAACGTGCTTCAACACTTTATAGCATGTTTTCAGTCATTGTATTACTATCATGTTCATACCTTACATATCTCACATTGCTATGTTCCATGATCATCGTTGTACTTATTGTAATTTTCTACTACTATTTACTCTATATAGTATTTTTTGTAACTGTTATCAAACCTTGCAATGAAGGTGATTTTTTTCTGTAGCTTGAGCTAATGAGCAGTCTGACTACTTATCTGGAAATTCTCTGTACTACATATACATACTCCAGTCCAGCTGTTGAAAGACGCGACGGTGTCAGTGTTGAACAAAAGGTTTTTTGTCCGGACCGATCACGTGACATCACGTGACATGTCCCGGGGGCGGGGGGGGTGTGAGCAAGCTAGGGAACTTTAGTACGACATAGTTGACTTTACGTACTCCGGGCCCGGCCTGGATACCTCACATCCAAGAAAACCATTCTGAAAATCAACATGATTATCTAGTACGTACATATATGAAAAGGAAGTCTCCCGAACCCGCTTATACTTAAGTATAGCCAAACTTCTGGTTCAGAGTCTTTCAGAGTCCGTTGTCAATGTCATGATGTCCATCATGATCGTTCTGAGTCACTACATCTCAGGTTCATCATCACGAGGCTCGTGCCACTTTTGCGCATGTTGTTCATTTGTCCAAGGCGGGCCCGCCTTTCTTTTTTCTTACCGTAGCACGTTGACATTCATCTGCACGGATTTGTTCTTCGCGCTCAAGGAAGTCGGCGTTACCCTCCCTGGAAATTTTAAGATGCCAAACTCAGGATCTATGGCCCCTGTTTCTCAATCCACGTCGACGTCGATTAAAAACCTTGTCGAAATCAATCGGAACCATCCAGGAGGGGCTCACATTGAATATCGCGGTCATGGACAACCTGGACTGCACTTTGGATCCCCTGGCGATATTTATATCAACACAGATCCTCATCAACTCAAGGTATTCGCGCGTTTGATTGATTTGTGGGCACCATGGAAGGGTCCCCTCTATCTCAATGAATTCATTAACCATCCCACTAACAATGAATTATCTCTATGGTGTTCGGTGAAAACGGGGCCAAATTGGTATATATCGTCCCGATGTCACGCTGAATATGGTACGCAGTGTCTATCTTCAATGATGTCTTTTAGTTCAAAAATGAGTTCTTAGATCGATCGGGTGCCCGAATCTTTGACAGCGTTGGTTGTATTTCAGGATACTTGAACCAAGCTCACGAGCAAGCAGAACATCAATCACAAAGATCATCTTCTGCTGTCAATGCAACCCTCCCCAAAAACATCGACACATTGATATCACACAATGTTGGTGAAACAACCTCTAGTTCTGTCGGTTCTACGGGCTCTTCGTCATTCCCTCAGGCCCGATTTACCCATATCTTCCAAGTATCAAACGTCGCCGGACCGCAGAAGCATTATTACAGAGCGGATTTAAACGGCATATATAGCGTCGCTTTCTCACATTTTTGGAGTACATCTTGCCCAACGCCTGGAACCGGGAAACAAGGAGACTTCTTTTTTTGTATATCTCCCAAAGGCCATAGGATCTTCATCAAGCTTCAGACATGGGTTCAATGGCCCGGTTTGCATTTTCAAGAACCTCTTCTTGTTAGCCATCCCGAGTTTACCGATGTGGTTGCGTGGATCGACGAGGATCAGGCGACATGGGTGTCTATCAGAGAATTCAGGACATGGTGCGAGGCGCTTCGCCAAGCTAAAGCTCCTGCTGTCTCTTTGACAGCAGACCAATGTGTGGCTCGGCTATTACCAAAGGCACCTTCTAGATCTCCTGGAGGAAAGTCTGACTTCGAGCTTCATCAACAAAAAAACCTACAGTTATCGGTTGCACATGCTCAGCTATTGGAAGAGGTATCACACTCTTTGCAAGAAAAGCAAGCTGTCATCAATGTCCCAGCTGCACAACCCGACACACGACTTTCTGAAATATCAGGTCTGTCGTTCCCAGTAGCTTTGTGAACAAAGGCACAATACTTAAAGCGTTACCGTCTTTGCCAACAGTGCCTTCCCTGCGGCATGTAACAGCTGTATGTGAAATTGAGTGTATTGGTTGTTTTCATTTGTTCATGATACTTCTAGGCTGCACGGACTGATCCTTTGCTGTATTGTGATAGAGGCTGTTCTCCCATTGATGCTGAAGAGTTGTCTGTTCAATCTGCTCACGATTTGCTTCCTCCTGCATACATCGAGGAGGACAGCCGTACAATGTCATTCACATCACTGTCTGGGACTTCTTCAACAACCGACCCGAAGACCCCTTGTGCTATTCCAGGATCTTTGATCGAGTCAGACGTCGATATGCTCAAGGCACAGGAATCTATTCATCACCACACCGGCACTCTGGACATCGCAAATCATCCAAGTCCCCATCTTGCCAATCATAACGTTTCTAATGCCTCAGACGGAGGACCTTTTTCAGAGCTTTTTGATATGAGCGTGTCTCCTGAACACTCTGGATGTTCTTACTTGGATATGCAAGATGGCGACGAGTCACCACGCTCTAACTCGTCCGCGGTGGAGAGTACTGGTACGTTTTCATACAAGGTCTCAAAAAGCACTAACATAAATATCCATCGCCCTCTCTAACAGTGGTCCAGGACGTCGCTTTGCAGAATCAGAATATCGAGGAATCGGACCCTATGTCCTGCGAAAGATCCAAATCAAGCGTTAGCGATAGTATTTCTATTCCCGATTTACATGGAATTTTGAACGAAAACGAGGTGTTGATGCCGTCATCAGATTTCAGTAAGTTCGAAATCGGTGTATGGTTTGTATCTTGACCTCAGTGGTCACAAACACCAGAATCTCCTCTTTTATCAATTGAAGAATGCTTGGTATCTATCATATTCCACACAGGCCAAAGTCTGATCTGCCGGCTTTGCCTGTGAGTTTGTCTTTGGAATGTGAATCTGAAGTTGATTTTGAAATTTAATTGTTTAGCCAGTTGGACACACCTAAAGTCGCCGAATACCCATCGTTTGTCGACAGATGTCAACTCCTCTTTCATTGTAAGAAAGAACACACAGCTGCAATGCAAGCACTTCTTTCTCTGACAGATGAAAAACTTTACAACATACGTGACATATTATCCACTCTATGAATTTTCACCGTGCTCTCTACTTGACTTGCTTTGCGGCCGTCGAATTGCTTTGTTGCTTTCTGGTTATCCTTATGTTTTGTTTTATGCTTATGTGATATTATATGCATCTTATGCATTGCTGGATATGACGGAAGTCAGAATTAGGATCTCCAATATATCTTCGATGTGTAGTTGGCTGAGCGCACCCTCACGTCTTCCGATCCGTCCCATGGCATGATAAAATAGTACACTGTATGTATGAGCTGATGCTGCCTTCACTATCGACCATACCGTTCCAACGTGCACCCTCGATCATCGAACATAAAGCGCGCGGGTCCATCAGTTTCAATCAATCTTGGAAATACGAACAACAAGGCGCAAAGAACTGCATAGCTTAACTGCAGAAGCTTTTGCCACCAAAGTTACACTCAGTGACTTGAGACGACGGACGTTTATTGAGTTTCGTGAATTCGACTTGGACTCTCTCTATACAAGTTATCCGTAGAAGTCGTAGTTCGTAAGTCGTAGTTCGTGTGGGTTGTAAGAAGAGTTCTTTCCTCCCAAGAGTGAGTTCCAAGTCAATACTTAGTGGTTTCTGGTTCTGTCAACCACTGGTTATGATAGGACCCACGGTCCCGGGCCGGGTTGCCCGATTGCCTTTTCATTTTGAACCACAAGATGGCTTTCACGCCCAGTGGCTCGCAACCAGCCTTGCACTTCGCTACAACCTCGCTGAACGGCTAAAATCACAAGACTTGGCTTCCTTGCTGTGGAATACAGCTGACGGATTATCTTTTTTTAATTCCACAATACATACTCTGAGGCTATCGATGTCTACCATCACTGCGAGACCTTTTGATTAGGGTGTGGAATTGCTAGTTATTGGTCTATGTTCCTTTCTTGGAATAACGCCCTGAAGTCAAGCTCACAATTTTTCAGCGGTCTCTTGACATTCCCCCCACTTGGCGACACCGATGACCTCAAGTTCGTCAGAGTTCGTCTCGACAATTTTCCGTATGCATCGGGAAGATATTCATTTCTGCCTCTATTCGTTCCACCCGGGTACAAAGAGAGTAATTAGCTTCAAGAGAGAGCACTTCTAGCGGACCGGACGACGCTCAACGTCCGCTCCGGTGGTGTCAACAGCACCCTTTCTAAAGATCACAGCATATACGTTCACATGTTTCGAGGACCTGCATCATCGCGTCTCCGTGATATTTCCGATGCGTTTATATACAGCAGGTCACCTAAGTTCCCACTCCTTCATACATTCAAAATCAAAATCATGAAGGTCCTTGATTTAGCACTCGTCTTCTCATTCTGCCAAGCTGTCTTCGCTGCCTCACGTACAAGTCCTCCCTCTGGTGCCAAAGTTGTCCGTGCAGGGACTACGACATCCGGAGAATATTCTACTGTTTCTGCAGCGGTAGCGTCTCTGCCCAACGACAGCACAAGCCAATCCATCTTCATCTACCCCGGCACCTATAATGAACAGGTGTATATCACCCGTTCCGGTCCCCTCACAGTACATCCCACCATCTTTTGTTTGTTCTCGTGCTCACACAGTTCATATGTCAAGATCTATGGGTACACTACCGACACCATGGGATACTCTGCCAATCAGGTGACCATCCAAGCTGCCGTCACAGCCCAGCAGGCGGGCTCAGACGATGCCAGCGGTACAGTCCGCATCCATAAAAATGACTTCAAGATGTATAATGTCAATGTCAAGAACACATTCGGCGCGGGTACACAGGCGATCGCGTTCAGCCAGTATGGCAGTCGTGTGGGCCTCTATGCTTGTGGGTTCTACGGCTACCAGGACACGCTCTATGCGAACGCGGGAACACAGGTTTATCTGAGGAGCTACATCGAGGTCTGTTTCTTTTGCTTTGAACAGGACGATAATTGAACATCAGCATCTCTTGACAGGGTGCGACTGACTTCATCTTCGGTCGTGGTGGGCTCGCTTTCTTTGGTAAGAACACCATTGCCGTATCTGGACCTGGGTGGGTAACTGCAAATGGCCGTGAATCTGATGATTCCGGGAGCTGTAAGATCGATTTCTTTGCAAATGACCCATGTAACTACTCACAGTTCGATCTTCACCATCAGATGTCTTTGACAGCAATACGATAATCCTTGCTTCCGATGCTACATCGAGCACATCAGGTGCAACCTACCTTGGGCGCCCATGGGGAGGTATGCCTTTTTCCTCTTCCTGATCCTGACAATATCTTGATGGCCCTCATAGCATATGCGAAAGTGATCTTCAAGAACACGGTTGTTACCGCACCCATGAATAAGGCTCTATGGTCCATATGGTCCACCGCAACGCCGAATACAAGCAACATTCTCTTTGCCGAATACAATTCTACTGGAAGTGGCGTCAGTGGAGCTTCGCGACCGAGTTTTGCTACAGTCTTGTCAGCTTCGCAGGCTGCTGCATATAGCATTTCAAGCGCCATTGGTAGCGATTACGCGTCTTGGGTCGATTCGACATATCTTTGATTGGCTAGTAGTATTTGTCGCAATGTACGATAGCACACCGATATTCGGATCAATCTCAAGTTTTGCAAGCCCAATACAAAAGGAGTTGGGGAGGAACAGATAAAGTTTTGAGATCTTTTACCGAGCTGAAGAGAAATTTCCTGAAAAGGAATTTATGACTTGAGCTTGAACAACGATCATCCGTCCACCAGCATCACTTGTTGTTCTCTTCTGAAAACATAAATTCGTAGAGATGAAAAATTGTCGAGCGTTTCTCATCGTCCCACCTACTAGTACTTACCTACAACTCCAAAGGTCCCTCTGTTTGGGCTGCACTTGAACTTGGCTCCCCGAATTGACATGGAATTCTATGTAAACCTGCGGCCGCGGTCTCCGAGTCAACTAACAGTGCTCAAACAGGCTTAAATTTGACTAGTGCAAGTTACGTATTCTTAAGAAGACTTAAAAGTTTGTTCTTGGTCGTGATTGTCATCTCAAACCATGGTTCTCTGACATATGTACTTGGCGGCGTAAGTCGAAGAAGCTACTTATATGCATGCATTCTCTCATTATAACCTCGGCCGCATTCTCCGATAACATGAACCTAACGGCACAAGCGTTTGGCTGTTGGTCTGGCTTTTGTATGTTTGAACCGCTCTGTTTCACTTTCAACTGGGTCGGCGTGAGCCCGATGGTCGTCGGCACCTCTGTACGTTAATGGATGGTTGATAGGAAGTTCGAGCGAGGTTGATTAGCTACGTAAGTCCTTCGGATTCGGATCTTGATGAATCATGGACTAGTGTTCAACGACCCACCCACAATTGTGGGTACAGATTCACATATACTTCAGTAGCCCACCGACACGTGGAGAGAAGAACTAGTATGTCAGCCTTGAGAATGCCATATAATGCTTAGTTGATAATGAGGTTGTTTGCTGCTCAAAGTTCCGGACTCATCCTTCGCTTTCACGACCAATGCAAGACATCTGCGAAAAAGAGGAGCCGCGGTCACCTATTTCCGAATATACCATACCTGGGACGATCACATCAGAACTCCATAGCTCTTACGAGTTGGAGACAGACACACATCGTATCAACAGTAGACCGCACGAATCTTGTCTAGCGAACCCGAAGGATTCGGAAACACCTTCCTTCTGGAATAAGCAAAAGACGTCAAATTCATATTTCCACCTTGTCTCATCACGATTCAGCCCTTCTCTCACCCTTGAGAACTCAGGGAGCGTAGCGAGAGACCACTTGGCGGTGGAGCGCACCTTTCTATCTTATGTTCGAACGAGCCTTCTATCGGCTTCCACTGGTGTAGGTATGTCGTCACGTTCTGTATATTTGAAAGCGAGGCATCGATTCTTTGAAGCTCTTATACAACTGTATGCACTATCTAAACATACGTCCAATGGCTCCACCCCAGGACATATCCCACGATATGCACGCCCGATCGGGGCTGCCTTCGTAATCTTTGGCCTTGCCATTCTTATACTTGGTCCGTCGTCGTTTGCCTTTGATCGTTATATGAGTTATTTAAACATTTGTCTAGGTGTTCACCGATATTTTCTGATCCAAAGAATGCTCACAAAAGGACTATTCCCCGCCACTCAGTTGCCAGTTGCAGGAGTCTCTTTTGTAGCCGCTGCAATCACCATCATCATCTTTGGGGTCTTGGTCTCAGCGAGATTCAAGTGGAGCTAAGCAAGTTCTACAATGGCATATATTGCATCTTTATTAGTGACCTCCAAAAATAAGGATAAGTATGTACGCTAGAATACCTTGAAGTGATACTGTTCTCTTCGTTCTAGCCTACTTATATTTATATGCGCTACTCGACACTCAAGATTTCAGGTGGAAGTTAACCGGCCTTGACCCATATGCATAAACCCTCCGCCCCATCTGCCGAGCACGAAGGTAGACAAACCCGCTCCTACACGCTTTAAAACTGGTGAGAGTTGGTCCATTTTTGCCTCTCATCATCAAGTCGCGAAGGGATCCGAGCCGCCCGCGTTTCAATCTCATCACTGTCGTTTTTGGCATGTTCGATTTTGAACGCACATTCTGCTAGCTCTACCGGCAGCCTGTAGGTAAGGCAGCCCACCAACAAGATGAGATTTTGAATGGTAGCATCGGAGAATGGGGAAGGGCATCTGACAGAAGACGGGGGTCTTTGCTCCCAATCCAAAATTTCGAAGAGAGCAAGGACAAGGAGGATTTGTGATCCCTCTGAATCTGGCGGACGATTATTCGAGAGACAGGGACAGATTTTTTTAAGCTCTTGATCAATAACGGATGGTTGGAAATCTCGAAACTTAGGCTGGTAAACCTTCAGTGCGCTGATGAGCATCAGAAGTCCTCCAACTGTACCCTGATCTTCAACGATGGCTTCAAGAATTATTGCTAACAGCTGGAATGGGCCACGAGATGGTGTGATGAAGGACGTCAAATGGCACGCGCAGTAGTCTGGTGAGTTGTCTATTTTGCTTGGTGAAACATTTGTATGGACTTCCGAGAGATGGATCAACAGAAAGAACGGCAAGGGGGTAAGTTCCTGCAGGATAAATGATGGTAAGTCATGCCTGGGGGCGGAGGTCTGTCTCCGATCATAGGGCTGGTTAATATGTTTGCCGAAAGGTGGTGCTGGAGCACAGGATTTCCAACTGGCTGGTGAATATTTTAAAAACTGCAAAAGTTCCACATCATCCACATCATATATATATTCCGGGTAACGACTCGTAGCCGGATAGCTTTCATGAAAACGTAGAAATCCCAGAATACGGTAGGGCAATGTCCCAAGGTTTATATCCATGGGCTCTGCCGAAACACCTGGATACTTCGCTTGAAGATTTGACCGAGTCAACGAAGAATACCATGAAAGGAGATGGAGCTTTGAGGGAAGCATGTTTTGTATTTCTTCGATACAGTTATCCACGTCGGAAACCATAGGTTTTACGACATCAAGGTAAGCTTTCGCAAGGTTCATGTAATCCCTGTCAGTGTTCCATATGTCCGCATATCTTAGTTCTTTAAGAATTGGGCGCAGGTCATCAATGTCCCTCAATGCCTGATCAGCTCGGTTTGCTATATCAAGAAAGTCACTGCGAGGCTTGAGCTTGGGAATATCGAGAATAAGAGATCGACGACGGAAAATGGCCTCTGCACAAGCAGCTTTGGTGGCCAGTGTACCGTGATCGTCCCAAGAACCCAGAATGTATTCATCAAACTCAAAGGAGCTTGATAAGGTATTCTGTTTGAAGGGGTCAAAGAAGGATGAGAACATCAACAATGAATCAATGCAAAATGTGGCTCGCAGTTGTCGGCTCTTCGGGTCAAGATGTGCAGCAGACGCGCAGCTCTTCAGAAGACGGACAGTGCGGTATTCTAACTCCTGGGCTGACTGGCTACTGTTTGACAAGAAGACCTTCCATGCCAACCGACCATCCTGCGAGTTGAGAAGTCCAGGTATGCTCTCTACCAAGTCTTGCAGTTCGTGATCGTCAGTCGTTCTATCGTATACCCAAGAGACTGCCTGCATCTCTTTATGCATAGCTTGAGGGTCTTTGTTCCCCAACTGTGTAGGTGATAGAGATGATGACAAGCCCACGAGCCGGGACAGGCTTTTTGCCTTGTTGCGACTATTAGACATGAATCGTCGCATATACGAAAGAAGATGGGATCCGGGTGTTTTGTAAGGTGCACGCGAGTCAAAGAGAGGCGCGATGGTGGCAAAAGCATAAAATGCTAGCCAACATATAACAACTCCCATGACCACACTCGCAGTAGCCTTGTTAATATTCCACAAGAAGATACACAATCCAGCGAAGAATAAGAAGAGTGAGGAGTGGAGAAGTGACGGTATGTACTCAACGACCTTGCTCATTTTCCATTTTTCACTTCCGAGGAACATGATACCACGGATCATCGCACGCCGTTGAGGTTGGCTCGTTTGTTCGATTCGTTGGAGGTAGTCCCTGATCCATTGTTGGACAAGGGTGACAACTAATGCTGTCGCGAGACTGCACGAAAGGCTGAGAAACCACAAAATGTTGACCGCGACTGCCCAAGCTGATTGTTCGAACGCAGGAGTAACCGCTGTTGTGGGAAGTTGTATGGCCGATGTATTTAACGATGCCCCTACTATCTGTATGACAAGAATCTGTTTGAGTAAATCCCTTGTCTCGTCGCTAGAGTCTGGTTGAAGGAGCTTGTAACTGTCAATCAAAAAAGTAGTGACTACAGCAGAGAAGAGACCGGCCTGGAAGGAGAGGGCATCAATTTGATTCACGACACTGACAGATTTGAACCCACAAAGATGAGTGTACTGTCCATAGCAGTCTTCCAAGTCTCCGTCCTGTATTTATCGTGCTGCTCTGATTCTTTGACATAAATAGACCAGAACTTTCGCGCACGTTCATCATATGCGCGAGAGCTCGAAGAGGGTTCTTCCGCTGAGTCAGAACCCTTTCTTTCGTCTTCTGTAGCCCGTATTCCCAAATCCATGTCTGCCACTGATCAAGAGCGAAAGATCTGAGAGGATCAGTAGGTCCACGGTCAAAATTGATTGTGATGGATATGAGAGGAACTCTATATTAATAGTGCCCGAGGGCGTTGATCGCATCTTCAGAACTGATGGAAGTGGGAGTTGGGAAGTGTTCAGATAAGATAAGATCAAGATGAAAGCAAAAACTTTTGCTATGTACATGCATTAGTGACCGCCAAAGATAAGGATTGATATGTACGGATCTCTAGAATACGTTGAGATGATACGTGTACTCACCGCGTGCCGGAGAATGGGCAAAGTGATCGAGGGAAGATCTTTTTAGCCCGCTGCGCTCACACGCAAAGGCAGTTCCTACTTATATGCGCAATCACCAGAATTTAATCGAGTTCTCCACGTCCGAAATTAACCGGTTCCGGGGTTGGATTCACGTGGAAGTCTTTAACCGGCCTTGGCTCATACATATGTATTGAAGGATAAGGAGATTGGCGGCCGTCATTCATGTCCCATACATTTGTGGTGATCCCGCGGGACGGTGTATAAGATTTCTGAAATATCAGTGTTCTTTGCCTACGGATACGTAGACTCCTCAGGAGAAACCCGGACATACTGTGCTTTCGGCCGCCCTGATCATCATTGTCGCGTTTTTGTGGGGTAAAATCTAGCTAATAAGGAAACTCTCCTGTTTCTTTTCTACTTTTGGCTGGGTTGCCAGGTCACGAGGCTGGGATCTCGACCGATATCAAATCCGGCAATGCGGGTTTACTTGGACCGGAAGGAATTTCTACGGCCTCGTATTTTGTTATAAAGCTATGTCAAAAAAAACAAGGTTAAGCTCCTAAATTGTTGTAGACGCCATGTATCTCAATTCGTTGTTTCCCGATGTTCCCGCTCTCCCGGAGACCAACGCTTACAACATTTTCCTCAATCGACCTGATCAGGAGCAATGGACCGACCACACCGTGCATATCGACGCAAAGTCAGGAAAGAGGCGCACTTTCCGCCAGTTCAAAGAGCGTGTACAATTGGGCGCCACAGCGCTCGGCTCGCCAGTAGCTGACGGCGGGCTCGGCCTTCGTCCGGAAGATGGCGAAATCGTTGGCATCATTAGCTACAATTCTTCGGTACGTCACTTTAATGAAGTTTGTTGACTAGTCTAAAGTAATTCCGTTGTCAGGACTACATTGCACTTGTACAAGCTTTGCTTTGCGTTACGGTGCCCCTTGCTTTGATCTCCCATTACTCCACTCCATTCGAGCTGAAGCATGCCCTTGAGCTCTCCAAGGCGACCCGACTATTCGTCCATGCACGCCTCCTTCCTATTGTTCTTCCTGTTGCCGAGAAAGTTGGGCTGCCTTTGGACAAAATCTATGTGCTCGGTGGACAAGCACCAGGCAGGAAGAGCTTCAAACAAATGATCGAGGAGGTCAGGACACGTAAGCTCCCTATTCTGGGTCCCCGGCCAGCGACCAAGGACACCTTGGCCTACTTGGTCTTCTCTAGCGGAACCAGCGGTCTGCCGAAAGGTACGTATTACCCAACTTCTCATTTAAGGCGCTGTTCGCCTTACTTGTGACTGCGCAGCCGTCATGATCACACATGGAAACCTCGTGTATTCTATTGGTCAAGTCAGCGTAATGACAGAGACACAACTCGCTGTGATGACTGTAAGCTTTTTAACTTTGCTTCCCGTAGATTAACTGACCCAAATTGGCAGCCGACACCACCAAAGACCCCGGAGGGCATCCCAGTATGGCTTGCATTCCTCCCGCTGCACCACTCATATGGTCTCCACACCTATGCATTCCGTGGTTTGCTTGCTCCTGTGACACTCGCTATTCTCTCTCAATGGAACCTGAAGGTCGCCATTGAGAGCATTCCGAAGTATGATTTTTAGCACGAATTTTCAGACCAAGTTCTCATGCTTCTCCAACAGGTACCGCATCACGGGTCTCTATTTGATTCCTTCTCTGGTTCACCAGCTGGTCAACCACCCCGGCATCGAGAAGCTCGACTTTAGCTCCGTCCAGACTCTGGGCAACGGTGCTGCCTACCTTCCCCCCGAGATGGCCGCGAAACTCAATTCCTACATCCCCCACGCTTACTTCACTGAAGGTTCGTTGCTTCCGGACCACCCATCATTTATACCAATACTTACGACACATTTCCGCAGGATACGGAATGTCAGAATGTGTAAGCCTCTCCATTCAATCATCATCGCAGGCGCCTTTGATCATTTTGTCTCTAATAGACCATCGCCGCTCTTACGAAGCCCTATCCCGGTATTCTAGGAGGCAAGGGCAAAGTTGTGCGCGGTGCCACCGGTATCCTTCTGCCTGGCATGGAGGCTCGCCTCGTTCGCGATGACGGCACCGAAGCCAACTTCAACGAGCCCGGCGAGCTCTGGCTCCGGAGCGCCAATATCTCTCCCGGATACTGGAACAACGAGAAAGCCACTCGGGAAACCTTCATCGACGGATGGCTGCACACCGGAGACAAATTCACCATCAATGAGGAGGGGTACTTCTTGTGCGTCCATTCAAATTCTTGATTGTTTCGTGAGAGGACGCTTACGCTCATTATTAACCTCCCTTTACCTTCCAGCTTCGCCGACAGAGCCAAGGTAAGCTCAACCCTACCCCGCGTCCCGTTCATCGTTCTCACCCGCGCTATGTACAGGATACACTCAAAGTCTCTGGCACCCAAGTCTCCCCCGTCGAGATTGAGGGTGTCCTGCGCGCCGAGCCCCGCCAGCTCATCGTGGACGTCACCGTCGCTGGTGTCAGCGGTGGCCGTACCGACGACGAGAAGGTCCCTCGCGCATGGATCGTCCTGAGCGCCGCTGGCAAGAAGCTCGGTGCCCAGGCTACCATCAAAGAGCTCGAGCAGTGGCATCAGAAGCAGCTGAGCAAGTACAAGTGGTTGCGTGGCGGTATCGAGGTTGTCCAAGAGGTGAGTGATCCCATGCCGCTGGCGTCCAGGACAGTACTTCATTCTGACTTCGTTCCTTTCAATTTTAGATTCCGAAGTCGCCTACTGGTAAGGTGCTCCGGAGAGTTCTCCAGGATAAGTTTGAGAAGGAGGTGAAGCAACGCGTGCAGAGCAAGCTTTGAGAGAAGCGATAGAACACCTTAGAGAAGCATCATTAAAAAGAGATGGTCATCGAATTGTGGATGCCGCTGGTTAGATCTGGATGGATTAACGTTAGCTGTCACGATTATGTATCGGGCGTCAATGATTGTAGACTCGGCCTAGGTAGCCGCAAATATTAATAACAGGATATCTATACCCTGCTGACATGGGATATCGATACGTCCCAATGAATAATAATACATTACATACGTACTCACCCATCTTGTAACGACTTCAATATTTTTAGAATCATAAACTTGAACTGTTCCGGCATCTACAGCAAATTACAGGTAGTACATAGATTACAAGGAATGATCTCCGTGCTCTGGAGGCTTATCAACATGAACATCAGCCGCCCCCCCATTCAAAGCCATCAGCTCTTCGTTCTCCTCGTTCTCAATGGGATGATATCGGGAGCGTGGCTTAAAGAAGCGGCCTAGCCATCCGGGTGTACTACGCACTGCTGAGGGACTTGGCTTTGGGGGATACGAGTCGGGTGCTCTTTGAGGGCTGGGTATAAAGGGTGTGTGCTCATGTTCCATAGAACTTGCTCTCCGTTCAATATACATCTCGCTGGATCCTGTAGATGACGAGTGAGTTGCATTCAATGGGAGCGGGGAGAGATGCAGAGAGCGACCTTCTCCGAAGACAGCATCCATATCTTCTAGGGGCACTCCTTTTGTTTCGGGATAAACTTCCGCAAAGATGAGTAAGTAGGTAGCTATTTGGAGGAATGGCATCAATCGGCACTCACAAAAATACACTGTTGGATAGATAAATCATCCTTGAAACAAAGTAACGAAACTAAACTCACCTAGTATAAAGCTGCACACGCAAAAGAAGGCATGCATGAAGTACAATCTCCAATGAATCACATCTTGAAGCCAGGGCGTCGCAGCGCCCACAAGATAATTAAAAGCCCAGTTGGTACATGTCGACAAGGAAACACCTTTCGCACGAACAGTGAGAGGCATGATCTACAACTCGTTATATAAGTAAAACTTAAGAATCAAATCAGAGAGCGATATACCTCTGGAGGATATAGCCAAGGTATCGGCCCCCAGCTAAAGCACAAACATCAATTTTCGGGGCTGGTGCAGAAGTCTCAATTTACCTATACCCAAAAGCTGCGTTATATATTATCACGGAGACAACTACAGCTTTCGGTGTGTTCGGAAGGTTGAGGAAGATCCAGAGACCTGTTGAACCCAGAGCTAGTGTCATCTGGACAAATCAATGATTAGCGGCGGTTCGTGAAATGAAGTATTGATATGCACAACACCAGCGCCTGACAACAGGATCGGTCGGCGGCCCCAGCGGTCGACGAGATACCACCTATAACAAACATGTCAATGGCAGGGTCTTGGACAGGGCGAAAGTCCTTACGGGGGTACCGTGCTTAGAACATAGATAAGAGCATTAACACCAGTCATTAATATAGCTTCGCGGCCGATCCAGCCAGCTTCTGTAAAGTAGTTTTTAGCAGGACATTCAAGGCACCGGGGGGAGGGACTCACGTTCAAATACACGAGCTAACGATGTCAGAGGTTAATCGTTACGCGAGGTGTTACTAGTGACGAAGAACATACGTGCGTAGTACGATATGACTATCAACGCAGTGGTTAGCATAGAATGGGGGATTGATGTATGTCTTACCATTAATGCCGTTCTGTTGGCACTGAATCAAGATACACACTAAAACTGAATGAACGTTCTTACTAGTTGTGCAAAGGCTTGCGAAGACATGGCAAGAAGAACGCGACGTTTGTACCGCTTCCACATTACAACATAGGATCGTCCTTCACCGTGATCACGCTACAATAAGTATTAACGGAGGGGTTCCTATTTAGACGACCACACTTCACCTCAAAGATGACCTTTTCCTTGATCTCGCGGAACTCAGCCTTGGCGGCAGGATGATTCAAGTCCCCACCGTGCAAATCCGCTAGAACACGCAATCCTTCCTCGTCCTTGTCATTGTCAATAAGCCACCTTTTCTGAGGAGTCAGTGGGAACAAGAGTGAGAAAGCGAGCGAGCCTACCGTGGGCTTTCGGGCATAAGCAAGGATCCCGCTGATAGGAGTGCTCCGATGACACATTGCAGGAATAGCGGAAAACGCCACGAGGTGTTAGAGTTGAAGAAAGAGCAGAAGTAATCCGTCCACTACGTTGGTTTAGAAGATGCTAGAGAAAAATGCGTTGACATACCACAGAGAATGCATATCCGAACACATTTCCAGTGAATTCTGCGCATGCCAACGCGCCTCGCTATTTAAGTCAGTGATTAATTTATGGATTATCATGGGAGAGATTTACATGGGTGGGAGGCGATATTTCACTTTGATATATTGGCACGATTGTTCTGTCACACAGCCAGTCCATGGAAAGACTTGACAGGAAGATAAAGACTCACGACAGAAGTCCAACTCCGAAGCCGCTCACAATACGACCGATGACCATCGAGGTGAAACCGGTTGAAAAGGTCTGAAATGCACCCCCAAGAGTGAAGATCACGCCTCCCAAGAAAAGCGTGCCTCTACGGCCAATTATATCCCCAACACGGCCAGCGGCAATTGATGTGACTGAGAAAGTTTGAAGTGTTATATTGGAAAGTCGAGGAAGAACACAGGACGCACCAAACGCGCCAATCTCGAGGACAGACACCATCGTCCCAATCTCTATCGGTCCCGGTGTGCCAAAATAACTCATAAAATGGGGCCCAGTGATAACGCCAGACATGACACTTAAGCAGCGCAAGTTTGAGTAATCTTCTTCTTGCGAAAACGTAGGAGAAATATACCCTTGGTCATAACCGAACTAAAGATATATGATTAAAACTTAGGAAAGTATGTCTTGACAACACACCAGAAACACGCCAAGGCTGGCAAATATCGATATCGCGTATAAGAGAGGTGCACCGGTCAGTCTCCGGCGAGGCTTTGGATATGCTGGAACTACCATCCTTGCAATTCAATTGTTCAGAGCAAGTAATGGTCTAAGTGTCAGGACCTCAAGGCCTCAGGCCTCAGTAACGTGACACCGAAGCGTCCCAGGGTCAGTACTTCAATCGTAAAGTGTGGGTCGAAACAAGGCTTGGCAACGAAATATATATATATTCCGAACTATTTTCTCGAGCTCTCCTACTCTTGTTGATTTTTTGCTGGCTGTGTGGTAAGTAGACAATGACATTTCCAATGTAAGTTCATGAGACTTATCAGCACATTATATATCTGTGACTTGTCTCTTATTGCTGTTTTCCATAAAGTTGGCGCGGCTGTCAACACGTGTAAATATTGCCTCGGTTCTAGCCCAAAACTCGGACGACGATACCTCAAGAACCAGACATTGTATCGACATTATCTAGAGTGTTTCTGAATCCTCGCAACGAGCTCTAGGGCGCCCCAGTGTTAGATTAGTGAATTATCTATTGCGAGAAATGACATTATTTTTATTACAAGGTGTGCTGTTGTTTGCATGTGCCTCCACCGTTCCTCGCTCTTGACCATGACTCGCGGATGCCGACTCTCTGATGATTTGCGAAAAACCATCGTGTACATGCGTAGGACATGCTTCATTCCTGATATTGTCAAGTATACTGGGTGCAAGCAACGCACTA
>JAGGAX010000096.1:0-25703 GCA_017657335.1 Termitomyces titanicus | reverse complement strand
CTGCAGTCTCGAGTCGTTTTCATATCTCATCGTCGTTCTTACTTACTAGCCAAATTCCCTAGTAAGCCAAACGAGTTCCGACTCTCTCTTATCTGCCAACTTGAAACATCAATCAGATGACGACTAGCACTGGCATGCCGGTGCCAGTATGTATCAACAAAATTACTCCGCCTCCACCTTGGCAGGAGGAAACGATTAGGTCACAAGGTGTTCATTTCACACGAGCATCAGAAAAAACGGAAAGGGTATCCCACTGTGAGTATGGGTGAGTCATAGCAGCCATTAATAGACGTCCATTACCTATCATAACTGTCTATAGCTCTTGCTGTTTAGTCGGTAGAACCAGTAGACCAGATGTTCATACATATCCAGGCAGACAGAGAGCCTCAAATGTAGATGCACAGATGAAAGCAATCTTGATTGATAGAGATAATACTACTATGTACCACTATACCGGGCAGCCGTAATACATGACGAGAGCGAAGACGAGTGGTTGAAGGTGACCTAACAGTAATGCCGTGCATGGAAACTCACTTAGAATTTGACCCAGGTACCCTCCGCCAGCCTGGACCCGGCTATAGGGTATCCATGGCAGTGTTGTTTTTGTAGATGAAGTTCAAGTTTATCTCGATCATGATCATGACTTTATTCGTCCTACATACCTAGAATTCATGTACGTACTATGGAAGTACTAGCCGTCTCAGAACCTCACTTTACTTCTGCGCCTGTGCAATGTATATCATTGTGACATATTTATCAGTACATGCCGCATCATCTGGCCCAGCTTTACTTTGCTCCTTCAGCTATTACAAGCTGCCAAAAGATCACTTCCAGAACCAATCATTGACTCGATGTCTGGATCAAAGGACAAACAATAAGTTGTTCAACACATCATAAAACAACAACATAAAGACGCACAAGAGAAGAAATCATCAATAGGAATCATATCAAGCGTCCCGAGGGGCGTAGAGGTTTCCATAGGTTGTCCGCCCCAGAGCACACGGAGGAAGAAAGACTTCGTCGAGTTCGAGTTTGATCGCGTCTGGGAGTTACCACCTTGATTACCGCCGCCTTGCCCATTGGAGCTGCTGGACGTGCTATAGAGCTCAAACACGACCTATCCGAGGGTCAGCACAAAGTTCGCTTGTGATACGTAAGTAGTTTTGGGAAAAATCACCTCGGAGCCCATACCCGGCCAAACCATCTGCGAGATCTGCAGAAAACCGAGAAGGGGAGAGACGGAGCCGTCGTGTGCGATGTTATGGAAGTATTTCATCTAAACCGATGAAATTATATGAGATGTTATGTCTGCGTGGTTTTTGCAACTGTACCTGTGACTGACCCGAAATCTTATCCTGCAAGTGTCCTTGGAGCTCGAGGACCCAGGCGCCATATTTCAATGTAGAAAATTGTGTCGATTGAGGCGCGTCCCTGTATTGCCAGGAGTACTCCCAGTTGCCGAGGCGGAAGACAGTATCAGCCTTGATGTTTCCAAGCAGTCACCAGTCAGACTCGGAGGGAAAAATACATGACGAAAAAACTAACCATATCTTGCGTGACGCATGTCGAAGTAGAATTCACATCACAAGGTAGCGTCTTTCCATGGCACTGCTTTGCGCTCATATTATCGTAATAGCTATAGTCGGCCATTAATCACTTGTCAAAGGAGTCATAATAATCTATGGCTCACTGATCAAACGAAACATGCCATCCACCTGTATCAGGATTCGAAATCCCCGAAATCGCATCAAGCTGAGCATAGAGACCCGCCGCGTCAGTCAAATGCTGATTCCACGTCTGACTACCCGTCGTAACTGCCGTCTGGAGCTGACCAGCCATGGGGCACGGAAGTGTAGGCTCCAATGAATCGAAGGAGGTGGATTGAACGACCACATTGATGCCGGAGCTAGAGGGGAAAAGGCCTCTGACGAGTCCACTGGCAACTTGGGACGTTATTTGGTTGTTTGTTATGCCTACAAGGAAACGTGAGTCTCTGGTGCTTCGGAGGGAAGGAGAGGATATGTACGGATTGTTGTGGTGGAGGGATCGAAGTGCGGGCTTAGGCCTAAGCGGGAGGCATAGACTGCACGGAGGTCTTGGCCGTGGGTGATCGAGTCTTCAAGACCTTCCTCTGTAATTTGAGGGAGTTGGCAGCTTGATCAGGGTTAATGAAAAGTCATCGCGTGTTATTTAGGCGTACGTGGTGCCGACAAAGCCAGGGCCAACAGTTGTCGTCCAAGGGTTTGAAGGGTTTGTGAACGCTTGCCACTAGATGTACTGCATAAGTATTAGAATATTAGGTTGTTCCGGGACCTTGCTCGCCTGAATATCGGGTACATTTGAGCCTGGCCCAGAAGCACTACAAGCAAGATAGGAATGCGAAATGGCGATCAAAAAGAAAGGACGTACGCCTTCAAACCATTCAGAGGTCCCTGACCAACACAACTCCACGGAATATCCTCCTTGAAAAACGTGTTGGACGCGTAAGGAGTACGCTTATGGTGCCTTTGAATAACTTCAACATATTCAAGTGTGAAATCGCGCGACGGAGTCCTGATATCAGATCAAAATTGAGAATCGGAGAAGTCATCGATGGCATACTTATACTCCCTCGTTCGGACATGGGGCATATTACACCAATTATACTCCCCATAAACATTGTTGGGAGTCGTCGAGGAGTTGAAAATTCCAGGAGCTCCTGAGCCATTCAAGACGAATGTAAGATTGTTGAGGTTGGTCGATTCTGGAGGGAAATGGACGACGTTGACTGCCTCAGTCGCACCTAGCAAGGACACCAGGGTGACGACAACAGCTGTGAACGGAAATTGAACAGGCATAGTGCTCTAGGAGGCGTTCACATGGTACTTTTCGGCTGACAGAGATATTTAAACGGCTTCGGGCTGGCAAACGGCGGATGTTCAGATTCTGCTGGAACACGTGTAGGGCTTCTTTCCAAATGGTCGAGGACGCGGGAATGTGAGTGTAAGGTGAGAGAAACGTGCGTCGCGACGCGACTGGCATAAATTCCTTGTAAATCCCCTTTTAGCAGACCGACGGAACGCTCACTCATAGAGTTCCTGACAGCAACTGGTATGTAATGTCGATGAAATTAGATTCAGGAGTCAACCAAGTGGATCGTGAAAGGGACAGGACCATGAAAATCTAAATCAGACCAAAGAAACGCTTGGACAAATCATTCGAAAACAGGCTTTGTTCTCCCACATCATCACAGAACATACGCACTTTGTATCACACATGGCTTCAGAAGGACGGTCCGTTTGGAAAAATTGGGACATAGTTGACAGCAACGTACATCCAAATATAAAGGGGTTAGACTTGGACTTACGGGCTTCTTCGCCCCCGCTTGGCCTCCACTTACCTTTGCCACTTGAATTCACGTTCTGAATGGTTCTGCATCGCGCCGCCGCTTTAGCCCTCCTGTCCGCTCAATTGATATTAAATGTAGGAGCTGCTCCGCCCTCTAGCAGCAGAAGCCAGGCTGCTCTTGCGCAAGCCGCGTTGACAGCGATTCTGGAACGTGGAGCGCCTATTCTCGGTGAGTCTAAGCTCGTCTACAGAAGAAACTAATCCTGAAGTATACACCAGGTTTTGATAATGGATGCTCGAAAGCGTCGAACACCTGCGATTGGATGGCAAAATTCCCGGACAACACGAAACTCGTGCGCATGAACTTGCCAGGGACACACGACTCTTCTACTTGTGAGCCCGATTTCGACCCCTATATGTGAAAGACAATCGTTCATTCAAATGATCAGGGAATTATTCGGATGCTACTCAGGCTTCTCTTTTGCGATACACTGGCCCGTGAGTGAACACTGCTTCTGAAAACAAACTCCATCTGACCTGTCGTAGTATTCCCCCAGCAGAAATATTCAGATGCCAAGAACACTCATTCTTCCAATCATTGAATGAAGGGATTCGCGTCTTCGACCTCCGCATCGCGTACAATCCCGGGAACGACACCATCGGATTCCACCACTGTAAAAACATCCACTATCCCTCTCAATACCGTCTAAATAATTCTCGTTGTAACCTTCAGCCGAGGCCCTCCTCGCCCCTCAAACAAGACTCGAAGACGTCCTCTTTGGCTTCTACTCTTGGCTCGACAAGCACCCCACTGAGGCTGTTCTCCTCTCTATCAACTACGAAACCGGCACCGGCACCCCCGACGACGCCGCTTTTCAAGAGAAACTTTATGACATCTTCCAAAGCGACCTGGCGAAGAAATACTGGGTCCAAACTAACGGCACCGTACGTGTCTCCTTCATATTCCCGAAGCCCCAAGTCAATCAACGTCTTTCAAGCTCGGCACCCTTGGCGAGGCCCGTGGCAAACTCACCCTCCTCCAGCGCTTCGCCTACACCCTTCTCCCCCCAACTTCCACCAACCGCATCGGAATCTTTTTAGACCCCGCACAGTGGACGGACGACGCCAGAATAATCGAGATCGTCTACAACGCTCCCAAGAACCAATTCGCTTTTATCGAGGACTTCTACGAGATGCGCGAGCTCCCCCTCGATGCGGGTGCACAAGCCAATATCGATGACAAATTCAATGCGATAGTGGCGCATCTGAATAACGCGACGACGCTCAATATGGACCAGTTGTATATCAGCTTTGCGAGTGCGGAGCATGACGTTGCGCTGCCGGCGGTTACGCCCCAGGTGGGTGGTGCATTCTCCTTCCTCGGAATGATGTGTTTATGAGATTACTAACTAGATCATGGCACTTGGGAATGGGACGGATGTTTTGGGTATCAATCAGAGGCTTTTGCCGTGGCTGCAGGAACGCAATGGTCAGAGATTTGGTATCATCAGTATGTGTCGTGTTGTTCTATTCTTTTTCGAAGATTCTCGTGCTAATTGAATCTCTCAGTGCTTGACTTCTACGATGCCATTCCTGGACTTGTCAAAGCCGTTATCGGTCTGTGATATCCAATACGCAATACGAGGCTCTAGAATACGAATCAATTCATACAGACAAGCACGATTAACCATCCTTCTTGTATATCTCAGAAATATACCTCATACCCGCGACTTTCAACTCCAAGCAATTGGAGTCAGTCGCGCTGATACTTCGAATTTGAGATCTCAATCTACGATATACTTATGCATGTCGATAGAATGCTGCTCGGTCGGATCGTAGTTCGCCTTGATTGCACTTATTTTTGCGTAATTTTGCCCATAGAACGTTGTAGAGAAGTCGACCTCGAGTGCATCTGCCTCGTTCGAGTAAGAGCCAGCAGCAGTGGCGCCAACCTTCTGAGTGAAAATGAAAATGCAAACTGTAAAACAGAACACTTACGCGAGCTTTAGCTGTTCGCCACTTAGGCTTCACCGCAGATGAAATATTGGTGTTCTCTGATACTTTTCCTGTGCTTGAATCAGCGCAAAACCCTGCGCAAAATTGTGAGGAACAGACCTCCAGCAACCAAATCATCAACAAGCCTACACGAGAACACGAACGATAGCTTCAGTCTGGGTACACACTTAGCAGGCAGGAAATGATCTTAAGAGCTCCAACGTTCAAAAGATCAACATATGTGTCTGGCTAACCAATTCAGAACCATTGCTATAAACACTGGCATCCATAAACCTTGAACCCATAACAGAATTTGTGCCTATAGAATCATCAACCAAAAGTAAGAGTATGATTAATGGTGTCGACTACGACAGTATCGTCACGACTGCTTCTAAGCGACGCGAGGGTTCCAACGGGGCTGTCACCACTGCCGTCAAGCCCCAGGGAAGTATGTCGTCATGAAAATGGCTGGACCCAGGGTATAATCCACGTCAAATGATATGTTGAAGTGAATCCCAAGCGAAATATGTCGAGCATGGGTGGAAACGACTGCGTCTACGATGTCAAAATTCAGTGCGAAGATAGTCACATCGGGACAAGCCAAGTTGAACGTGGGGAAAGTTTGAGCCGTCGCAGAAACGATCAAGCTCAAAACACTTGAGAGAACAAGGTCAGAATCAATCACTGAAGACGATGCGCGATTAGAAGATTACATAGAGTCTGGGTTTTCAGACCTCGTTGGCAGTTACTAACGTTCCATCAGCAAGAACGACCGGAAGCCCTGGAAACTCGGAATAATTTGTATGTAGTCAGGAAATAAACGACAGTGTACCATGACAGTTATCGGCGGCCAAACCTAGCAAGGGCGAAGTGCCCTGCACCTTGGATGGTACCACAGCAACAACTCACAGTGGCAGCGTCGCCTCCTATAACAAACTTGCCACCATTGCCAGAAGCGATAAACATCTCGCTCAAAGTCTGCCGGGGGTGATAGACAATCCCTTGTTTTTCCTGCCAACGTAAAAGTTATCCGCAAAGGTGATGTTCTTGAATTATGGGTTGAGATCAAAAGAAGACTTCTAGCGGTTAGACGGCCAAGGAGGCCATGGCCCAAAGCTTTGATAGCGATTTGAAAATCCAAACTTCGAACCCATCTATTGATACGTCTGTCTCACAAGAGACAGACAGTCTTGCAGACAGTAAGCAAATAAACGTACTAAGTAAACATTGAATGGCTGAAAACTGTAAGCCATTGCGCTGAAAACTGTAGGTGTGGGGAGTATGTACCTTGCAGAAGGTCCCCAGAGCTCACCGATGAACCTAGAACATGACAGAACACTGTCAGTAACAGCAGTAAACAAACGGACCAGCTGTGATGTCACGAGCTAGACCGGTGACCGATCCCTCAAGCGAGGGACCGGTGTAACTGAGTTTAAATTTGTGAGTCCGCTGAACGGAGGCATGGGATGAATGCGGAACGCGTTTTGAACAGCCAAGTCACGGTCACATGTCCTAGGACATCTCTTTCTTGTACCAGTACATACTCTGTATTCACGTGTTTCTTGCGTTCGCATTAGTTTTCCTTTACCCTCACTACGTATTCTCCATGTTTCTCTTATGACTACTAGTTCTACTCTGGACACCTCGGGCTCTGCCTCTACTTCATCTAGGGTACGTCGTCAGGGTCGCTCGCACTCTGAATCCACTCCTCCCTCTGACATTGATGCCTCTGCGGCAGTGGTACATCGATGGTGTGTTGCTTGCCATCCTACTGTTAGGGATGTCCCCAAGGGCAACAAATTCTCTGATGACAAACCAGGCATGGACTTTGAGGACTCTCCTCACCATGTCGCTGACAGTATGATGCATGAGGACGCCACCCCTTCAGATCCGGTGAACCGGGCTCCGACCCCTGAACCCTCCCCCCAGCTGTCCTCTCCTCCCACTTCAGCAAGGATTCGTGCCACTCCTTTTTCTCCCCTGAGATTGACTCTGTCAGCTCCGGCTGCTGCTTCGACTGAGGCCTGAGATGGAGCTGCTCCCTCTCCTGGCTCTTGGCCTCTTTCACCTGGAAAGGCAGCTCGACAACTTGCTGCTAAGAGACTGGCTCTGGCTACCGCTGACTCGCCTCCTCCATCTTCTGCCCCTCAGCTCTCCCCTAGTGCAGCCGACACCTACATGCGAGCTGGTAGTTTCTGAGATCTCTCCTTGATCCATGGGCCTCCTCTGGACGTTCCATCCTTAATCCCATCCCTCCTCCCTCAGATACATCCCTTTCCCAGCGTACATACATCCAGTTCGAATGTGAACACAGGTCTACCCTCTACATTGGGGGACATGCTCATCATCTCTTGCTCTGAGCTGATGGACCTTCTGCAGAGGTTTGGCTCCTGTGTTTCTCAGGTCCTTCCTTAGACCAGCACCCAAGGTTCCTCCTTGACCATTCCTCTCCTTTTACCTGGTATGCCCTCTTCCTGGACTGCTTACTAACGCTCATTGTATCCAATGATTACATTCAGTGATTAGCATTATGCTGGCTACACCGTTGTTGGGCCTACAGCTGCCTGTCTCTTCCAATGCCTCCCATTCAATTCCTGCGCTGCTTCCACTGGTTTCACACTCCAGCTCCATCGCAGCAGCCTCTCCAGCGTCTTCCGACGCACCTCCCCCAGGGGGTCTCTCTTTGTTTCTGGGCACTTCCTCCAATCACCCATTCCTTTCCATGCCCCCTACCACTATGACTGAGCTGGACCCCAACATCATGCCTATTCCACTCTGGATCCAATGTGTCTTCAATGCAGAGTGGTCAGTCTATGTTCCTCTAGACACGCTCACTACCATGGCCTGTCATCAGGCTCTCACGGCTACGAATCGTCAGCCCTCTCCTTGACCTCATCCGGGGAATTACAGGTCTTCAACTTTAAGTTTGACCAGAGCAAGGAACACTTACTTACTATGTTTGAGTTCATGCAGGCCTCCTTCACTCTGGTCTGGGTGATCAGGAACTGCCTCAGAGCAGGTCCCAAAGGTCTTATTGGGGGGGGCTACCACTCATGCCATAGCGGATGGTTTCTAGATCCATTATGAGAGTATTCAGCAATGTCAGGACTTTGGCAAAAACTTTCAGGTTTACCTAGCATACAATATTTTCCTTCACCATGCCTATCTGCAGTCCCATGGCAGTCTTTGTATGGACGTTTGGCATAAACTCATCTTCGATAAAAAATTCAACAATCATATGCAAGACCACATACATTGATCCATGGGTCTCCAATCCGACCTCCTGTTTAGTGATACCGCTCCTTCCTCCTCTTCTATGCAGTCTTCTACATCCAACCAGTCCTTTTGAGATTTGGAAGTGTCGTTGTCTAACAGCTGTAAAGGGTCCGTCTCTCAATGGGGTAAGCGCTGTCCCTATATTCCAGTGGCTGTACTGGGAACAAACCTACCTGCTGCATGGTCTGCGGAGACATGGACCATCGCTTCCACTCCTGCACCAAAGTTGGTCGCATCCTCTGCAAGGTTGACAGTTGTTTTGTCAATGCCGATGGCGTCACTTACTGCTTTGCTTTCAATGGTCCAAGTTCCTGCTCCACTACCAACTGCCCTCATCATCACGCCTGCTCCTTGTGTGGCAATGGACAGCACTCTGCACAGAACTGCACTGCTCAATAGATACTTCCCTGTTACCACTCCTCTTCTTCCTGATCAATGGGCTTCCATACTCCACAAAACCAACGCCCTAGATTTTCTCTTTAGGTTATTCTCCTTATACTACACTCTCTCTTCTCTGACCTATGCCATTCCTTAGGTCTTGAACACTTTACATTAGATTCCACCTTTTCTCTGCCTAATCATTACCGCGACACCACTTATCATACATTTGTCATTGAAAAATATCAGAAGGAAAGATTGTTGGTTTGTGTATCTGAGGAATTCCCGCTTACACTAATAGAACAAATATTCGATCATTATCGGACTGCCCCCTTGAACGTCATTGAATGCACACCAGGAAAGTTGCATATTATGGTCAATCACTCCTTTCCTCGGAACAATCCTTTAGTTTCTTCTGTGAATTCTCAGATTGACACAAAGCGCTTCCAATGCAACTGGGGCACCTTCTCCACTTGCTGAGTCCTAGTTGCGGACGCACCCCCTGGGACACAAGTAGCCATTTTTGACGTTGAATCCACCTTTTGCATCATCCCTACAAAACCGGCCAAACGACTCTTTACAGCTCTATCCATCAACAATAGGGTTGTATTCGATCACAGACTCAATTTCAGGGTCTCGCCTGCACCTAGGATCTTTGGTTCAGTAGCTGATACTATTGTCTATATCTACCGCACCAGGGGTATTGAAGCCCTTCTGAAATGGGTAGACGACTTCATTTTCTTTTGTTACCTTCACTTCCAGGAGGACAGCATTCCTTACTATTGTTATTCTGAAGACCTCATTTGGAACACAACTGAGGAACTGGGATGGCCATGGGCACCCAAAAAATTTGTCCCTTTTGCCTCTACTTTCACATACATCGGCTTTGAATGGTCGCTTCCTTCACATCCTGAATCATCATCATCTGAATTCCTCCCTCCGACTCATCCAAAATCAGCATCATCTAGTATTCCTTTGTCACCTACTTCTGATTTGATACCTCCACAAGAACCTGTTCTTTTGAGTCGTCCCAAACGCATCATCAAACAAACTCCTGCTGGTCAAGCGTTCTTTGAAGAGGTCACAAAATTAAATGAACGTCTCACATGACTACGTTTAAATCAATTGGCCAGGATAGAACCTCATCAAGGGTTATCGGCTATACTAGATCTTGATGTGTTATTATCCACTGCTCATCTTTTTGTTCCTTTTGATGATCTCACCTCATTTGAAACATTGATCCTTAATGAACACAAAGCTTACATCATCTATGGACCAGATCCGCTTATCTTCAAGACTCCTCACATGTACGATTTATCCAAAGCTCCAGAAAATTACTACAAAGCTATGCATTGTAGTGATGCTCATGTTTGGAAAGCTGCCATGGAACGAGAGATAGAGAGTCTTAATACCCAAAAGGTATTCACATCCACGGATCTACTGCCAGGCCGCAAAGCAATAGGAGTATGATGGGTATATGCATATAAATATCATCTGGATGGTTTGATCATACAAGGGAAGGAAAAGGCCCATCTAGTAGCTCAAGGTTTCAGTCAATGCCCTGAAGATTATGGTTCAACATATGCACCAGTTGCAAAAATGACAAGTATTCGAATCACCTTTGCATATGCAGCACTCCATGATCTCGAACTCTTATCTTTCGATGTCAAAACAGCCTTCTTGAATGCTCCATTAACGCACAAAATCTATCTAAAACAGATACCTGGATTTCCAGACAAGGATCCCAAAAAGGTGAATCAAGCATTACGTGCGTTATATGGACTCAAGCAAGCATCACATGAGTGGTATACTGTCATACGAGAAAAGCTGGAATCTTTGAGCCTGACTAGATGCAATGTCGATCATGGGGTATTCTTCAGGCAATTCAACCCTTCTCCTCACTCATCTGTACCTCCTCCTCCTGATGGAACAGATTTGATGATAATCATCTGCCTTCATGTTGATGATGGACTCAATGCTACGAATTTGCTACCGCTTTACAACTGGATTATGACTGAACTGAACAAGCACTTCAAAGTCAAAGACTCAGGACCAACAACTCTATATCTTGGAATATGAGTGGACCGTGTTAGAGATCAACAGAAGCTCTGGCTGTCACAAAAGGGTTTTGTTCTAGATCTCTTGACGACATACAATCTGATTGATGCTGCACCGCTTTCACTCCCTCTTAATGCCGATCTCAACAATCTTCCAGAACCACCTCCAAACTTGTTACCAGATATACCTGATAGTGAGGTTAAAATACATTATCAACATCTCGTCGGATCACTCCTGTATCTCAGCTTGTGCACTTGTCCTGACCTAGCATTCACGGCAATGTCACTTGGCCAATATAACGCCAATCCGACTCGTGTGCATCTATTAGTGGCAAAACGTGTTCTTCAATACATCTCTGGAACAAGAAATTATGCCCTAGAATATAATTTTTCGTGTCCAGCAACAAATCCACCAGCTCACTTACTCTTACCCGCCAATTTTGGGGTTGTCGACACGGACTGGGCCTCTGATTCATCCACTCGTCGGAGTGTATCAGGATATGCATTTTTCTTCTACTCGAGTCTTGTCTCATGGTCATCAGTAAAACAGCGAACAGTAGCTCTTTCATCCACGGAGGTGGAATACATGGCAATCAGTCATGCCATTCGTGAAGCCATATCGATCAGATCTTCTTAACTTCCCTTGATCTTCCCTCGCCCTCTACCAATATTCTGTGATAATAGAAGCGCATTGGACATAGCAAACTCAGCCTCAACGACTGCAAGATCAAAACATATCGATATTCGATATCATTTTATTCATGATCAGTTACGTACAGGTTCTTTTTCTACTTCTTGGCTTCCTACTACAGACATGATTGCAGATATTCTTACGAAAGCCCTTCCCGAAACGTTACATTATAAATTCGTACCTGCTCTTGGTCTGGTAAATCGTTTATGATTTTCTTCTATTTCATTGTTTTTCGTGTCCCATTCGTCGCTGAAGGGGTTGTGTCAGACTTACAGTATGGTTCACCTTCCTCTTTTGGACACTATTAGTCATCACGTTGTTACTGCCGCGTCACTCGACTATACTCCTCAGTTCGTTCTTCCATTGTGGTCGACACTGAGGCAGTAAGTCGCATTTTATTCGCTTCATTCTCTACTAATTTACTTACGTAGTCTACGTTTGTCCCTGTCTAGTATGCTCCGAAATCATAGTGGATGGCTGACTTTACTTGGACCGAGTTATAGATGCGCCTGTCTATCAGGTTACACTGACTTGGGATGGTGAGGTCGAGTAATTGGGATACCTTTCCAAAGGTGACCCGTGCTCATGAAAGTCGTGTCGCCACTAGGTACGAAAATACAGTTCGTTCTTCCATTGTGGTCGACACTGAGGCACGATTCATCTGTCGCCACTAGCGGCTCCAGACTTGGTCCGGCAGAAGATTTTGTCAGTGTCAAAAAAAAAGTGAAAGGCTGTCGGTGAACAGCCTCACTGGACCCAAACAGACAAGACAAAAATATTCTTGTTTGCTCGTAGTAAGAATCAGATAAAAAATGTAAGTAATCTCAATACTCACTTCCTTTGCTCGTAGTAAGGATAAGAGCAAACGAAGATGAAAATAAAACTTTTTGGGACGGCGGTCACATCATACATGTTGTGCCACATGGATTTGACGCAATTGCAATTGTGTCTCTGAATTGTCGTAAGTTGTAACCAGCAACCTTACAACCTTCGTCCAAGGAGAAAACTTGTCTTGATGAGTGGAACATTTGTTCATGTTGACACCTGTTGCATACTTATATAATTATATATATGGCTACGCACCTTCGTCCAAGGAAAAAACTTGTCTTGATGACTGGAACATTTGTTCATGTTGATACACGCTTCAACGAAACACTAAACTACCATCAATGTGACCGGCCGCACCATATCATTATGCCGCGCACTCAATTTGTAGACGACCAGGTAGGGCTGCACACCGTTGCCGTATTTACGGCTCACGGTTACCGTAACACGGCTGCCGTCACCGTACCATTGACCTTGGAGGTAAAGCTCACACGGCACGGTTACGGACGGTTTAGCACCGTCCTGAACGGTAGAATACGGACGTAACGGCCATTGTACGGCCGTCTATATCAGTCTATTTCTTAAAAAACAATTGTGAAAGCTCTTTACCCTAAGTGTTCCTGAGTACCTGAAGTTATTATGCATCGACTGGCTTGGCAATGCGTTCCTCACTGTATGCTGGATTGTATGACATCATATGAAGTTGAAACTCCGCTCCATTCCTCCACCTTCGACAACGACATTACGATAAGTCCAACTGCAACATCGTGGTATCTCTGTGTAAGCCATAGATTAAACTGTCAGTTCTATACCTACCTTTCATCACAAACTTCAGACAACCAGTGGCTTGCAGGATTCTGATTCTTTAAGGTAGATTTTTTTTATAATTCGGCAAAAGACACCACTCAGGGCGTGTTTCAGATCAATGCACAAATCTCTTGTGCTCAAGTTGCGATTATTAGCCATATGTACCGTACGACTTGTACCCAGCATGGCACATATTTATCGTTATATCTTGAAACTTGAATTGTACAGCACGCTGCCTGCACGGCTTTGAAGTTTGTTTATACCCCACAATCTCTGTTCCGCTGTCATGGCTTCCAACGATCAATGTGCCCTCGGAAACAATGGCGAACTCAAAGATGCCTCAGAAATTCAGTGGTACAATGATCCTGACGACGAAAACCCAATCAATCCAATTAGCTTGCCAGGTATGTACCCATATCTTCTCTCATCTATCACTCAATCCATCGTTCCTTGAAGGGCCGGGTCTTCGACGTGGAACGCGCAAACGCGACCTAGACAAGTTATCCTCTATCACTGCCGCAGATAAACTCGATGATGAAGGAAATTTGAAACGGAAATTTGCTTCGACACGTCCTCAACTTCGTACACGCCCTCGTAAATCATCGAAGAAATCAACAGCTGACATTCCTGAGGGTGGCGAGGATGACAGCGGGGACGACGATTTCGAGGCTGGTAGTAGTGAAGCATCGGAAAGCGAGGATGATGGCGAGAATGATGTTTCGATATCCAACTCTGAGGTGAGCTCATTGATTAGTTTTCCTCATGATGAACAGAGAAGGATCATTACTTTTGAAGCTCGCTGATTCTCTACCTGCAAAAACCATCCCATCTACTGGCCGCTACTCAGGGAAACGAAAGTGTGCTGCTGTGACTGTACAAGATGTCGAAGATGTTGACAGTCCAGATAACCTTAGGGAACGATCGAAAGCCCCAATAAGTGGCTCAATACTTGAACTCGATGAAGCTCAGCACTCTACTCAGACCAAGAGGCCCAAAACGGTGAAAAAAATTCTATTTACATTTCGAATCTTACAAATCCCTTTCCAGAGCTCAAAGCGCAATCCAATATATTATTTCTTTGAGACTGTAGCTTGCGCTGCCAATGGTACACGAGGGAAGGAAGGGGATAAGCACTACAAATGCTATCATGGAAACCATCACATAACCACAGTGACGGCAACCATGAAGATCGGACCATGACTTCGCCATTATCGCTCAGTGTCGTCCGCCCGGATTGTAGGGCCAGATGTTCGGTGTCACTGTATATGTCAACAATTTACCTCTGGTTTTCTTTAATGGCGTCGTGTTGACCGACTCTCTTGATGCTTGATTCTTGTGATGCTATTCATATGGGCTATGATCGGTCTACAATTTCCCAAAATGCTGATTGTCATCGATTAACCTACCTATGTGCCAGGTGCCTCAGACATTTAGTCTGGACATTTCTTCTTATCGTCTATCTTCAGCTATTTCAACGAGACATAGAATAAGTACCAATTTCGTTCCTATAGTAAGGGGCATTGAACAATGAAAATGCTAATATTAATTACTCGACCCTGCACAGTCCATAGGCATCCCACCTCTCGCTTCCAACACCAGCCCTCACGATGAAAAGATCATCCGGATCGTATCGTGTTTTAATTGTGCTTAATTTCGCGTAATTTGGCCCGAAGAACGTCGTAGCGAAGTCGACCTCGAGCGCATCCGCCTCGTTCGAGTAAGAGCCAGCGCCAGGCGGCGCAATCTTTTGAAGAATCGGCAATTGCTTGTCGCGGAACGTAGTTTCAACTCCTCGAACGATAGAAACCGGGGTAAAGTCAAACCATCCATCGACGACTATGAGCTAATTTGTTTTGTAAGGCAACAACCTTGGGATAGACGAAAGATGGACACCCACGTGAGTTTTCGCTGTTCGCCATTTGGGGTTCACTGCAGATGGGATTTTGGCATTTTCTGATACTTTCCCTATGCTTGACTCAATACAGAACCTTGATAGAATCGGGGCGAATCAGACCTCCAGCAACCATGTGCCCAAGAATACTACACAAGAACGCAAGATGGCTTTAGTAATGAGTATATACCAAGCGGCAAACAAAACGACGCACCCGGGAGCACCAGCGTTCAAGAGGTCAGCATATGTCTGGCCAACTAACTCAGGGCTATCGCGATAAACGCCCGCGTCCACAAGCCTTGAACCTATAACACCATCCATACCTACGAAATCGTCCGGGAGGGTGAGAGCGTGATTAATGTTGTCGACAACGACACTATTCATCGTCACGTTGGCTCCCAGGCTCTGCACTTCCATCAAAAAAGGTTCCAAAGCGGCGGTCGCCTCTGCCGCCGATGCTCGGGGAAACCATGTCGTCACAAGCATGGCTGGTGGGGTAAAAGGCACACCCAGCGTTATATTAGCCAGGGCTGCCACATAGAAGTATTGCCCCGCATGCATTGAATCCCAGTCAAAAATGTGCCGAGCATGGGCGGAGACGACTGCGCCCATGATGTCGAAATTCTGCGTAGAGACAAGCATAGTGGAAAGAGCCAAATTGAACGTAGGGAACGTTTGAAACGTTGCAGATACGATCACGCCCCATGACCCTGCGCCTCCACCACGCATAGCCCAAAACACTGAGAGACGAGGTCAGAATCAACCACTGAAGACGGCGCACAGTAAGAAAAGTCATACAGTCAGGGTTTTCATTTTCGTTAGCGATGACTAATGTTCCATTGGCAAGAACAACCTGAATCTCTACCGAAGAATTTGTATGAAGTAATCGGGGAAGAAAATCACGGACCATGACAGTTGTCCGCGGCCAGACCTAGAAGGGGCGACGTAACAGAGTGTCCAGCGCCTTGAACATAGCCACCGGCGGGAACAACAGTCGCAGCTGTTCCCCCTACAACGATCTTGTTGACATCACCAGCTGCAACATAGATCTCATTCAGAGTGACGCCACTGCCGACAGTAACGGTAGAGCCCTTGTTGACACCACCGACGAAAAAGTGTCCCGTAAACGTGATGTTTTTCAATTTATGAGTTGATATCAACAAAGAACTTTTGGCGGTCGAACGGCCAAGGTAGTCATGGCCCGATGCTTTGATAGCGAGTCGTAGGTTATGGGCTTGAGCAAACTTCACGCCTATCTGGAAGTAAATGCGTGGGATGATACGAAGTGAATGAAACTTCGTGTGAATTACCTGTATGTCATTTACAGACTCCGCCAGAACGGCGAACAGAGGAGTATTTCCTTGGGCACAAGTCGTTTCACGACGCAAATTTAAACAGAGTGATGGAGGATCGGAGTCCCAGTCCTTTGTTAGACGTGCCAGCTCAAATCTTCAATATGACTTTTATATGTAACAAAACAACGTACCGACTCGAAGTTGGGCTGACGAAACGTCATCAGCCGCCTGAGATGTAGACAGATACCAGTTAACATACTTGATTCATGGCGCCTGGTATCTCATTGCGAAAAACGGAACTTGTCCACTGTGCAAAAGTGCAAAAACCACGAGGCAAGTTTCTACAGTATTGCGCAGATGGAACGACCGCCACCAGACGACCTGAGAGGGTTGTATTTAGATCCACCCATTGCGCATCCGTTGGATACCCTGGATCTCCAGGCACATTACGACAAGTAGTTGTGAGGACATTATGAACGTAGGTGGCAAGTAGTACCAGTGTAAGAGCTCGCATGCTGAGCGAATCCGTAGCTTGCTTGAACCTTCCCGGTTTCAAATATGGGTCTAACTATAAGTCAAAACAATATCCTAAAGAGTCCCATTGCATGTGTTCAGATAGCATGGGAGAGACGTCTTAAATTTCTTGACAGATGCAATCATTATCAAACCTGAGAATCGAATAGCTCTCAATTCCTGCGTAACTGAGAGTTTTAATTGAATACTGTTGAAGCTTTCTGCTACCAAAAAAAAAGAGATATGAGCTTCACAAGGAATTCGAGAAATCGTCATCGTCTGTTACATCGAGTTACTATTCACTGGCAAGAAATATAATACATCTGACGGAGATGCTGAATCAAAAATACACCACACCCACTCGAGCATGTGTCGTTTCCCAAGTGCACAAATATCTGGCCCGGTTACAGATCTGAAAGAACCTGAGTGCGGCATGTGGTGTTGTCTCTGGCGACGAAAATTACCCCTTTAAGCAAGACATACGTTGTCATCTCCGCAAGCAGACGAAATGTATAGGGCAGCTGTCGATCCCAGCCAGTGGTACCTCCAGGTTCGCCGGAAAGCCAGATCCGAGTATCGGTTTATCGTGTTTTCTTTGAAGCAGAAAGAGAACTTGAACTCAGAGGAAGTTGTTGGATCCTGGTCATTTCATGTGAAGGAACTGTTGGAGAATCTGACCATGTAGTCAAGGCAATACCACTAAGGTCCATTCCTTGAAAGGTGGAGACAATCTGAATCATTTATATTTATACAGAAACGGGTATGAATATAAGCAGGAGGTGGTTCGTGGAAGGATGCATATGACGAAACCCCATGTGTTGAGAGCCAAAGGTTCGTGTCTGAAACGATCTATAACGTCAGATGAGGTAGCCATGTTCCTTTGATGTCGATGAGAGTTTGAGCCTCTTCGGGGCCCGGGCTAAGAAATGTGGTCGTACTTACAAGAGTTGACTTAGAGGAAAGTAGAATTACCGTGAGCTCCTTCCCTGCTCTGAATTCCTCAGTCAAAGAAGATTGGGTAATTCATTGTACAAGATCATTTACTCACGACATGTTTGAGTGTCCCTCAAGTGCAGTTTCCCATGGAAGTTGTGCGTGGAGCTCAAAGAGAACATCCTCGGCGGTTGCCGATATAACCGAGGCAAATCGAACCCCGGGTCCAGAATACTTTGACTCTTCTCCGGAATTATTTACTTGCTTGGAGAAATTAATTGATCTGTGTCATCCGACACGCTGTTTAAGAACAGGCCGAACACTCAGCGGCAGGATTAATCTTCATGCATCAGCTTGACATATACATACAACACTGATCAAATCTTCTGTCGACATCTCCAAGTTCCTGTCGTACTGCGCTCGTTCAGCGATGACGTTCTGATTCCATGAAACCATGACTACGTTTCGTACCCCGAGACTCTTCTGAACGTCATGTATGTCATTGGATGAGGTATCATAGAATCGGGGACCAATCTTCATTTCGAATGTAAGTTTCCATGCTAGTAGTGGGACAATCGACGCCAAGCTAAAGCCGGAGTCAGATGTACAAGCTTAGGGAGACAACCACTCGAACTCACGTCTTGTGGATGAAGCACAGTAGGATCTCCTCCGTCAAATCCAAACTCTCCCATGAAGGCGAAACCCTCCGCTACTTCATAACTCAGATAGCTGTCCTCGGGATCGAACTCAGTTACCGTCTCGACCTCAATTTGCTCATATCTGCTTCCTGGGAATTCGAGAATATTACCCCATAACTTCATGTAATCGTTCCAGCTCATCATAGAGCCGAAGCCAAGCAGGGTTTTGCCAGGGGGTACTTGTATCAATGCACGTACGAGATATCCTGTGTCCTTACTCGTGTCAATCATAGGAAGGGGGGTGTTCGGGTCTGCAGGTAAGGAAAGTACGTAATTACCATCGGGTTGCTGGGGAAGCAATCGAGTCCAACTTATCGACGACTAGGACAATGCACGCACCTTTCGTGGCGCAATAAATGGAATCATCTTCCAATTAGTTGCGTACAGACCAATGAGCACAAGCGACATCTTCTTTGAGAGGCCAGGGAGATTCTCTCGGATGTAGTCGACCACGGCCGCTTTGGAATCAAAGTGATATACCCTCGAATATTTACCCTTGCTCCATTTTTTGGCGTCCGTCACCGAAGAAAACACGAAGCGTTCCAAGGTCGAGATTTTGGCAGCAGCATCAGCGATGTTTTTGCCGCGTTGAACCTCAAGATCGTAACATGCCTTGTTCAGAGGCTGCTCTGAAGGAAGAGGTACAGTATTCTCAGGGTGAAAGACGGGTTGCCAGAAATCGGTGACTCCGAAGATGGTATGGGCACCTTCGAATGCCGGGATGAGGGAGAGAGGATCATCGATATCTCCTGCGACCATCTCGATACCTTTCGCTTCGAATTTCTTACTAGCTTCCTGTGCCAGGTTGCGAGTAACACCCCGGATGCGCCATCCTGGCTCCGAGAGGAAGACATTTGCAACTGACCCTCCCTATAATTCAATGTCAGCACCTATCAACATCGAGCAGAACTGCCGATGATACCTACCTGTGTGCCAGTGATGCCAACAATGACAATGAGCTTCATTGTAAATTTACTGAATAGTAAATACTCGTCAGTTACTTCGATGTGTTTTTTTGTCTCACGCTTGTACGTTAATTATATATGCACTGTGCAGTGAGGGGGCATGAGAATGGACTCCATGGTCCTATGGCTCCGGGTAATCGGCAAAGATACTTACCGGATGATGTATATTTACCTGGTGGAGTGGCAAATAGAGTGCTTTGAAGTTTGAATGGTGTATATCTGCGCTGTGGAGTGACAAAGGGGATGCTTGAGATTATTCATAGTCGGTCCGAGCTCGGCATCCACGATAGTAGACGGCGTATCATCTCTAGATCAGCGTTGGTGAACCAAAGGAAGAAGGGAATGGATGCTCTTGGCGAAGAGTGTATTATGCGTTGTAGATACTTTGGTGTGATTATGCCTATAATGATTCTGGCATAAATCGTTCTTCCAGCACTAGATCCATCACTAAGAACGCATCACACGTACAGTGACATCTTCGCTTCGAATTTGTATGCCGAACTGTCCATTTCAAATTTGATTACATGGTTATGTCACTCCATAGTGACTCGGAATCTAACGTCGAGGATGGAATCAGGACCAAGTTATAGCAAGAGATGGTTGAGATTTAGTGAAATATCAATCAACGACGTGTACTGACTCTGACTATCTTCATTTTCGCTGTGGACATTTTGTACCATGAAAGATCGATCAGATCCTATTTCGCTTGAAATAGAGATTGTTTTGAGTGATTAGAGTCATAGAAAACGATAGCAACCGAAGTAGAGTCGTTCCATGTGTTTACAGTGGTGACATATCACACCTAAACGCGTTCACTGGGGATGTCGAGTACACAAGAAACGGCGGCAGCGAGTGTTGGAACTGTAAATATCGGTCGAAAAAGAAATATCACTCTCAAAAGGAAGACATACCTTGGGAGGAGGAGAAAGAGGAATATATTATACTGACGTGGGGTCTTTTGATGGAACCTCTATATCGCTCCGACTAGACTGCATTTCCGACAAAAAGCCAAAATATTGAAGGATCTATGGCGGAGCTCGCTGTCCTGGAAACAAACTCTAGCATAATATGTGACGTTATATCAACGACGCTATGAAGCTTAAGCATAGTCATAACGCAGACGTCCTACAGATCCCAATCAGTTCAAACAAAACAGGAACAGGAAAGAACGCGTACATCTAGCTATCTGAATTCAACATTCGGTAAAAGTGGATGAAAATCTCCAGAAATGACCCTTTAGTGGCCATGTATATGGATCTTTGAATCCTGGAACAATTATTTCTATCTTATTGAGGATCTCGAGAACTCGTAGCACGACCATGTTCTACTTTCGTGAAACAGGGTTGATCCTTCAAAGCGGACTAGACATGTTCCTATAAGAATTGGAATTGTGTTTACTTATATGCTGAATATCCCTTGAAAGTAATCATCATTATGCTTACCTGTATCAGACAATTTAAACTGTGACTTATAGAGGTACACACCCTTCTTTCTTCCGAGCAGTGAGCAGACGAAATGAATCTTTTCCACCTCGCCCACAAAATGCCGGGACATGCTATTTGCGCATCCACTGTTCCAAAACAGTTCCAGACGGGCAAGAGAAAGCATTTCAATTCCACCACGATCTTTCAGTGCCGTATCCAACATCTCCTGCGTCACCGACCCATCCTTATGTATCAATGTAAGTAAGCTGGGGGACGATGACCATGAATGTCCCGTTGGGTACCAAGAGGTCACTACCGCTCTGAAACAGTGCAGAGTCTTCCCATCTCGCCAGACATTGGCAGGAAGGACCGGCCGATAAACCCATACATATTTCTGGGGAATGATTTGCGATCGCGTGACTTTTCTCAAGATAAAAAAATAGGTATTTGTGAATTGGGGGATGATATCGGTTGCTGGCGAGATGTACAAAGCCACAGGCCTGAGGGTTTGAGGCGTTTTGGATGAGTGTGACAGTGGGCAGGAGGTTTGACGCTGGCCGATATTGGGAAGGAGCTTGAGGAGCGACGGGTTTGAGCTTACTGTTGGCTTAACGTTGGGTTAACGTTAACGGAAGGAACGATGTTTGACCGTTGCTGACCGTTAGCGCTTAGCTTCGAGGTGGAGCGCCTTGAGCATTGTCACACTAGCCTTGTGACAGAAGAACACGGGAAATATGTCACCACTAGGTCGTCACGGATTGATTGATCTTGAATCTTATCTCTACCGGCCCCCAAGGATCGCTCAGCCCAACCTGCCATTAACCTACCCCAAAATCCGATTTTTTGGACTGGAGTTGAGGCTATGGTTGACCTGGGTTAACGCACTGCTGGCACTGGAAGCTTTTTCCATTAGAAAAAGTGTAAAAGAAACCTGTTATGTCACTTCTTTGTTAGCTTTTTACAATAGAAAAAGGCATCTTCCTTTGTTCAAAGTCTTTTTACAAGAGAAAAATGTGCAAAAGAAATGGCATAACAGGTTTCTCTTACACTATTTCCAATGGAAACATTCTCCAGCACCAGCAGTGACGACACCAATCCAACATCACATCGGGTCAACGGGCCGTAAGCCCAACTCCGATCCGACAATTAAAGGTCCTTTTACTTACTTATCTTCAACTTGAATTGAACATTGTGATACGGCAAGCTCCCTATTCCGTAGATGAGATACTTACATTGTTCTTCGAAGTTACAATTGCCCAAGATTATCCGACCAAATGTCCCTCCATACTGATTGACTCCCACAGAGGATACATTTTTATCACGATTGCCATGACAACTACCACATCATAGACCCAATATTTCCATTGTTGACTGAGTAAGTACTGTCACCACAGTGTTTCACGTCTAACTGGAGCATTTAATTGTCCAGCAGGAAACCATGGCTCAAGAATTGAACGAACAGATATCAGAACTGTGGAAAAATGAATGGGTCGACTTACATGGTCTTGTCACTTGTGCAATGGCTCATTTCTCGACTACCGAATCTCCAAGCTTGAGATGTAATTCTATCTCCTTTCTTGGTCAGGAGTCCTTCAATACCGTCTACAGATTGGCCTTCAGTGATGGCATCAAAGTGGCTGCGAGGATCCCCCGGTATGGCAAAAGCGATTTCGATCCCAAGGCAAAGCGCTCTGAAATCTCAACCATGACATTTGTGCGTGAGTCGGGACTGTATCCCAATATTCCTGTACCAAAAGTATTTGCTTGGGATTTTACCTTTACAAACCCCACCTGTGCACCGTATGTCCTCATGGAGGTTGTTCCCGGTGTCACGGCAGAGTTTGCAAAAGGAGCAAATAATGACTTGGACACCGCTTCTTGCCAGGCATGGGATTTTGCTTTGGTAAAATTGTCAGCAAAATTACAGGCATCGCTTTCCAAACCTGTTCCATTTGATTGGTTAGGGAGTATTGTAACCAATACAAACAGGAAATATACCTGGGCTCGCTCATCACAAAGTCCCAGGGAATTTTGGATGGCCCATTTGAATCAATACAAGATCTATGGAGACATCACTTGGAAGATGAGATGGTGTGGACAATCAAAGAGTGCGCAAATAATGAGATGGATGATACTGCATGTGTTAGAACCCTAGCACACATAGTAAGTAACTGACCTCAGCTCAACTGTATAATTGAGTGTAAGTTATTGTACCTAGCACACACAGTAAGTAACTGACTATGCGAGTTATCAGTATATGCAGGGTTACGTAGTAGAGTAGTTGCTCACCCTCAACTCAACCGTATAATTGGTGAGGGTGTGGTACAGTATGTTGACGTATATATGTGTAGTATAACAATGGAGTGGTGTCAGGGTAGAGCAAGGGACATAGGAAAGATAGTTAATGAGAGGACAATGCTCGAGGTTGATGGTGCCTGTATTGTTGTGGCGTCGTGATATACCAACACTCCTCCTCGCCAGAAATCTCGTTATGGCAGCTCCTCCTTGCGTGGAATCATTGGCTATTTGAGGCTGAGTAAGCCACTTAGACGCGAGAATAACAGGGATGCTAACGCCTTTGTGAAGAGATTGGCAACATTGTATTTGGTGTTGATGTATCATATGGATATTTCGCCAGCTTGGGCACGCTCCTGAAGGAAGTGGTATTTGATATCTATGTGTTTGACTCATGCTTGGAGTGTAGGGTCCTCTGAGAGGCTGATAATGGCATTGTTATCACAGAGGATTGGGGTGAGTTTCAAGGTTGTGTCATGGCCAATGCTTTTGAGTAGAGCTCAGAGCCATATGCATTCCTGGGTGCTCTCAAAGGCCACCATGTACTTGGCTTTGCAAGATGAAGCTGCTACCAACTTCTGCTTGCAAGCCACCCATGACACTATGCCTGACCCTAGGCTCCATGCACAGCCCCCTACGCTTTACCATGTGTCCAAGCAATTTGCCCAGTTGGAGTCCATGAATCCTGTCAAGTTGACTGGCTCACCTCTGCCTCCTAGAACGAGTTTGAGGTCTCAGGTTCCTTTGAGGTAGCGTACCAATCAGGTGGCAGCTCTCCAGTGCACAGTGGCATAAGAATTGACAAACTGGCTGAGTTGTTGAATGGCATAGGTGATGTTGGGTCTGGTGGATATAGCGACATAGAGTAGGCAACCTACAAGTGACCTATATGGTGTTTTTTGAAGGACATCTATTTTGTCTTGGAGTAGAGATGATCTGTCGACTCTACAGAGCTTTAAGCCAGGCTCCATTGGAAGGAAAAGTGGTGAGGCATCTGATTGGCCAAATTGTGTGATGATTTTGTTGATTAGGGCAGTTTGCAATAGCCTGACGACGCTTTTGTCAATGTCCCACTCGACGGCAATCCCAATGACAAACCTGGGGAGTTCAAGGTCTGATATGGTCCACACGGATTGTAGCTGATCTTTGAAACGTTTGTTCTCGGCCTTGGTGCTTGCAATTGACAAGGAGGGGGCGTGGTGGCTCAGCTGGCACCATCACGTCTCCTAGGAGGGTCACATGATCTTCCTAGTGCAAGGTTGGGGATTCGACTTCTGGCTAAGTGTGCCTGTGTGGAAAACACATTAGACACTATGTGGGTTATTAACGCCGCTGGAATCCACCAACCTTCCTGCAACCGGTAACTGGTAGACCAATCATCCAGGCTTATAACATGCCTGGTCAAAAAGGTAGGGGTCCAGAAATATGCGGCTGATACCGTTGATCCAGCTATCTATAGATGGAACTCCCTTTGGTCACTCATGAGCTTACCAAACCGGTGGGATGCAATGAAGGCAATGTAACTACCACACTCCCTTTGGATCAGAAAAAGAACCGCGGGTCTTAGGAGATCGGGAAATAGGGAGGGTCTAATGTCAAGGAGCAGACCGGTTCGGCAACTCCTTGGCTCCATCAGAGGCTTGTTGGGAGCTCTGGGATGAAATTGAAGCCAGTTTGCGGATAATGATCTGATTGACCCATAGTACTGGTTGGGTTGGGTGGGAGTAGTGGCAGACCAGCCAACTCTGGCTGCTCAAAGCTGGGCAATTAGTCTGCCCATTCAGGTGTGGAGGGGATCTAGAGTTTGTGGGTCCTATCGGCTGAACAAGCTGGGAAGTGTTGCCGAAAGTTGAACAAAGAGATGGGATGGGACATCAACGGCAGATAGCATATGGAGTTAACTATGATACAACCATTACGCATACTGTAGTGCCCTTTAAACAATGCTCATGTACTAGGTGCTGAAATAAATGCCCCTGGCAAAGTCCAGATGGGTCTTCCTCCTAATTGAATACATGCATAACTACACACCTGGCAGAGAGAGATCCAAAGAGAACAAGTCTGGGGATCACCTATGCCAGATGCGACGCTTCAGAGGCTCTGGAAGCGTGGGAAGTAACTGTACAGTACACATAAGCCACCAAAACAAGAGAAAATACAAAAGGGGCAAATCTCCGGAGATAATCAAACCCTGGAGATTGCCTTGATGCCAGCACTGAATGATAAGATTAGCAGCTCCGGAGTATGCCTTGATGGGATCAGTCTCCGGAGATGTGTGATCAAAGGATCACCTGAAAGGAGAAATGGACAAAATGGGTAGTAGTCCCCTGACA
>JAGGAX010000095.1:11468-25881 GCA_017657335.1 Termitomyces titanicus | reverse complement strand
TTGTGCAGTCGCAAGTATCTGAGAGACCTCAGCTTACTAATTCTCCTTCAAATGCAGGCAAGAGTATCTGAAAAGCACGCATCCTGAATGCAAAAAAAAAAAATAAAGAAATAATGCACAACTCACGACTCACAACAATTCAAAGAAATAACATGTGCGTTATACGCAGTGTGTTCGTTGCACGTTGAACGTTGATTTACGCAGTCGCAAGAGACCTCGGCTTACTAATTCTCCTTGCGCCATTCTAGCAAATTCTAGAAGCATCATGTGATCTGACTCAAACTTAGCGGGAACTCAGGACGTTCGAATTCACAAAGAACCCTTTCCCTTACTTACGTAAGAGAGTCGGGGAACACGTTTTATAGGTCATTTACTGTGCAAGGCACTATTATATCTTGCAAAGCTGAATCCACCCAGAGCAAAGAATGCCAGGTCACAAGTTCCCTCAAAGTAAGAATACTCTATTGAAATGTACCCAACACCCCAAGCTACTAGACTTCCTGCAATTTCAATGCACAACATAAGGAGGCACTCAAAGAAGGTGCCAATCTAAAACCATCGTTATGTTTAAGAAATGGTATGACCCTTTTTTGCTTCCTTTTAGTAAAGTACTGACGATGGATCCTTCCCCCAAGACATGGCTCCCATGTCCCTGCACTCCGTCACATCATAATCTGCACGCTTGATCTCGAAGGGTTTTTTTTTATCTCGAATCTCAGAAGGCCAAGCACAATCATAAAAAAGTTACCTCCAAATAAAAAATATGAACCTGTAAATGAGTGCACTTTTTTACATTGGACGAAACTCTTCAAACGACTGGTAATATTTTGATTCGCTGCATCGGACATCTTATTGTTGTCCCAGGTCACCAAGGGGTGCCAGTATCTACTGGACAGAATATTACTTTCATGAAGGAGCTCTAGGAATAAGGTATTAGACAATGTTATAAGCTCATGGCTTCTGTGATATTGTCAAAGTTACCCTTCCTACTCATGTCGAAAAGCAGGCCAAGAAGTTGGCAACCGGGGAGAAAACTGGGTATCCTATTGTGCTGTGTTGCGAATTCCACTCATTAACAATGTAGTTCAGGTAGATGGTTTGCTGGTGTTTCTATCGAGGCTTTCTTATCACATCTCCCAGACTGTATGTTCTATCTAATACCACTCGGTTCATGTTTAGGATGACGTCTCTTATGAAATGTCTTCATAATCCTCATCGATCTCCAAGAACCTACGAATTTCAGCCGGATCGACGTTATTCTGTCGAACAAAATGCGACGATAGCGTCCCATAATTGTCTGCAGCGGAAGGCGACATCATCCATTCGGGTATTCATGAAACTATCGGACATACTTACCTGTCCAACGCAAGGCGGCTTCCTTCGCCAGGAATACAGCCCTTTTCTTCTCTTCGATCTTTACAGGATCGCAATCTCCGTATGCACCGAGCTCCTTGTCGAGAGTGACTACCTGCCTTTTAAGGTCGGCCAATTTCGCAAGAGCATTTGAACGTGATTCCTTATTACAAGTCAGCGAGGTGTCTTTGAATGACATTTCGGCCTTTACGGATTCTGTTCTCGCAGAGCGTTCTATTTTGATACTTTCTTTGATCTCAGTGAGCTGCTTTTTTTGGGTCTCTCGAAGTTCTTCAGCCTTCGCCAAACGGGCTTGGACCTTGTTTGAAATCTGAGCATGTGAGTTCAATTGACAGTCTATACTGACTAGAACGCCTCGCTGTGACGGGAAACTCCAATAAACTTGTGGTACCGATGAGTAACGGCGCATATATCTAGCATTTCGTTGCTTACAGTTCGATGAACCAATCTTATCTCCTTGGACCAGTCCATCGTCGATTAAAGACTGAAGCACTTCCTTGACACTTTGAGAAACTGTAGGCAATGCATGTGCTCTTGTACGCGCGTTTTGTATGATGTACGTTACCTATTCCCTTCATCTTCGGCCCCAGTTTTTCGAGTTCCTTTAACTTGAAAGAAAGAATTAGCAGTCCGTGCTATTCGGTCACTTACCTTGAATTCCTCACTTGATAGAAGTCTTTCTATTCTCGGGATGCAGTGTTCAACCCTAACTGCAATACGAGCCCTGTCTCTTCCTTACCGTCTCATGAAATATCTCCAATAATCTGACGCGTTTCTCTTCAGCTGATAGACCTCTAGGAGCCTGCAGAGTTCAGAGAAAAAAATCGTACATGGATGACGTGGGGCTTACCATTGAGTAAGGTAAGGATTTGGAACTTACGAAGTCTGATCTGAGTGAACTGTTACGATGAGAAACTAAAGAGGGAATCAGACGCGTACGCGTCATGATCACGTGCTCTGAGAAGTGCCGTGACAATATAATGACGTCGTGGTCCAAGTTCACATCAGCAAAAGAGTACTTTCATTATATGGCCAATTATATCACTCGGGATTGCATTATTTGGGTATTTTACCATATTTTTATCTCCCAGGCCATATTTGGCTATCTATTGAAAGTGCTCTTTTGCTGATTGGCAACCCGCCCGCCCGCCCGCCCAACATCACAGTCATCGACACTCATGAGGCCTGGAACCGAACTGTACCACAACGACAATATTTAAAGTATGCAACTCTGCAAATTTTTTGAAAGCCGTGCCTTTCATCGCTCCTTCCATCTTGCTGGACCCCTGTTTTCCTATACGCGGGGTAATGAACCTTTTTTAGATTTCTCGCCGAGCACCCTGTCCATCCACATTTGTCTAGGTCGTGCTCTCTGTGGTAAGGATCCTTTGAAACAAATCGTTTCATTCTTACGGCACCGTCGCGCGGCTCAAAGGAGATTATCAAACATGATGCATGATGCTGTAAACCAACGAGTCAAGTCGAAATCAAAACAGAATCTTCCTGTAAAATATTACTTACATATGAACATCAACTTTAGGAGCTATACACATCGTACGTGTAACTGGATCACTGAATGGGCCACCTGACTGAGCGCTATTTCAATTACACAAGGTTTGTTTGAACTAACGGTATTGACTCCACCCGAGCTAGTCGGTATTCGAGAAGGGGCACGAACCTCAGTATCGTGTCGGGTCCGTGATCAATTGACCTATGTATTGACAAGTCTTCAATAGCCGCCCTGTTCCAAGTCGCCCTGTTCCAGAATTTCGGTCCTGGGACATGACGGCACAAGAGTACCTGCCACTGAATTACGGATTGATATGTATGACAGTGGCAATTACAATGCTCACGGATCTCAGATGCGCCTTCTTTCGCTTCTCTAAAATACGAGAGGACCTAAAGGAGCCACTTGAGAATATGGATCTGCAGTGCCACTAGACAACAAGTCTGCTCTAAGTATGTCTGTCTTCTCGAGCTGTAGTTCATAGTGTCCTCAGCACATACCTCCGGATTCCATTTGGTCATGGTAAGTCTTCCACTGTTTTTACTGTCAGTAGATAATTACTCTTACCTTTTGAAATGCTTTGTATCGAGAAGGCTGTGCAGGTCCTTTTCCTGTAGCACTTACTTTTCTGCGGTTTGTTGCCAAATTCAACATAACCTGCATGGTTCATCTATGGAAATGAAGAAATGAAGATGGATTTCAAGAGCATGATTGCTCACATCCTGAAGTACGACATATGTATCGTACCACCACCTATAAGAATTGTCTTCAATATGTAGTATCATTGACCAGAATACCGAAGTTATCATAAGAGTGAAGCCACAAGGTTTCTAATCATGATTTTCTCAGCACTTTAACCGGTCTCACCTCAAGGCAGGACGCGCGCCAGTGCGAAGATGCTTTGTGTAGTATTGTACATATAGATATGAGATGTATATGCTGACAAGGAAAGTGTAGCTGGGCTTGTAAGATTACAAGCGAGACTGCCAAACGAAAGGATGCGTGTTAGGTACAAGTCCAATGTGGATAACAAGTAACATGAGAAATCGAACAAACGAAAGCGATAGTCGACTAGAGGTGCTGTTTCCCAGTAAAGAACCCAGCAGAGGTAACAAGGTCGGCTTGAGTTAATTATATACGTGCGTTAAAGAAGGGGAAGTGGAATCCGAAATCATTTGTGTGGGGAAGCGCAGAATAACGTTCCAGAGATAATAAACTCGAAAATGGTCGTAAGCAGAAGGTCACGAGCCCGAAGATGGGCGCTTGGATCATCGGAAGAGATCGAGACGATAGTCATTTGACGGATAGCGAATGGCCACAAAGCTGGAGTCTTGTGCAATACGTTCCTCCAATGCTTTGCGCGAGGTGACGGACAACCGTGAAGGTGGAGCACTAAAGGCGCTATGCCTGGATGCCGACGTGGCATAGCCGTTGAACGTGGGATCGTCCTGACCAACCGAACCAGATCTCCGCATCAACGGGAACTGGTGATGTGTGTGTTCCATATAATCGTCTTTAGGAGCGCTGCTCTTCTTACCCAATAACGACGCAAGCGCAAACTTGCTCTTTCGCTTGACGGGCTGCTTGGGGCGCATAGTATCTCTGGACGAGTCGATAGGACCAAGGGAGCGGCGCGAATGTCCAAAGTCGTCATAATGGGACGCCACGGGGCTGCCCGTTTTTCGTCCATTGACAGTGGCGAAATTGGGACGGGAGGATAGTCCGCCAAACGATTGGCGGCGAACGTCATTCCGGAATGGAGCATTTGGAGGAATTGAATCAAGAGCGGAGCTAAGAGGGATTTGACGAGGTTCGTAGTAGTAGGTAGTGCGAGGACGCAGATCCCCTGCGTTATTTGGTGAGCGAGACATAGCTTCAGGGGGAAGGGGTGGCAGTGATTTATCTCTCGTTAATTGCGGCGCAAGCTTGCCAAGTTCAGACATCGGTATCGGGGGTGGGGAATCAGCGTGAGGCAACTGTTGAAGTACCTCAGACTCCGAGATGACCGAATATACGCTCTTAGGGATGACGAGCTGGTTCTTGCCAATCATATCATCGTTCTCCTTGTCATTGTTCATTGCCTCAAAGACCTCTGCATCAGGACCAGATGTGCGCGACGAGGCAGGTGATGGAAAGAGACTAGACGGACCGGGAGATGGAGACATAACAGGAGAAGCAAGCCCGTTTCCGGCCATTCTTGAGGGAACAAGGGACGTAAGAGAATAATTAGAACCGTGACGGCTGCTGGCAATCCGCAGTTCACTAGGTCCGCGGTTGAGCAGAAATGGTATCGGCGGCGGTGGCGCTAAGGGAGAGTCGTCCTCCCTGTCAAGAGATTGGGAGACCTCGCGTCGCGCCTGCTTTCCTGACCTCGTGACAAGACCCCAAATCTTCGCCAACCCCTTCTTCTTCTTCGGATTCCCATCAATTGTCACTTCACTGCGTTCCGGCGGCACGGGCAACCATATTTGGCTTTGGCGCGCAGAAAGATCGGCCAAGGATCTTCCAAAATGATGAGCTTCCCGGTCGAGTGCGAGACTAAGGAACAAAATGACCTTCTGAAAACGACAAAGAGCGAAAAAAACACGTACTGCATGTCAACCAGGCTGCCAGACTGTATGCCCGAGGGCGCTAGACTATCCTGACTTCTCCATCCTGTACTAAGATTTTTGAAGCCGAAAAATCTTGTCCGTCGAGGAGAGATAGATCCCATACTATGCACATCTGAGAACGATGCTTGAGAATATGCCCGCGGTATTTCCGGGCGTCGGTCGACTGGAGCAGTGAGGACACTGATCGGACGCGCAGAAGTGGGGTATGGTGAACTGGGGCGCAAGCCGAATCCACCATCCGTTTGTGCAGCTCCCATACTGTGGGCCGAGATAATCGATCTGACGTCCATCGTGGATCCACGAGACGACTTCCTAGCCCGGTGCTCTTCCTTTTTTTTCCGATCCCGTGCCTCACGCTCTTCTTTGCGTACATCAACGTGCTCCACGATCATACCGTTCTCGAGTAATGTGATCTCCCGAGAGTGCGAACGAGCATGAACATCGTGTATTGGAGTGGTGGGTGATATTGGAGGCTTGATTCGTAGGCCGCCCATGTCATCAGCAGGAGTGGCTGCGTTACCGACATCGTAGGCGGATCGGCGAAGTTGCGAATAAGTATCGCGCATCCTGTTATCGAGTTGCTGAGCCTCTTGCATAGCACGGGCGCGGGCTAATGCCTCGGCTTCGAGAAGCGTTTTCTGAGACTTGATATACGCTCGGAGAGTTTGTTGGCGCGAAGCAGGTTCGCGTGGATTCTAGCAACCCTATTAGTAGGAGGAATGGAGAGTAGTGATGTATACGTACAACGCTTAACCACAGTTTAAGATTCTGTTCCGTTAGACGACCTCCCCGCGCCCTCGGCCGGCTGGCTGCGTCTATAGTGACGAGCCCGTTAGCAGCATCCTCTTCCTCCCTTCTTTTGAGTTCTTCATATGCAGCATCACTCTCACGATCCCATACACCAGGAGAAGTCACATCTACGTCTGCCATGTCCTCGTCCCGCATTGCACACTCTACACAAACTTCCTCTTGCTGTTGAGGTGGTCTTGGTGAGTACCCAGCTTGTATAGGGGTGGGAGTCGTCGGAGGTGTGATATATGTAGGTTGTTGTGCATAGGCGCGGTGCTTTGGTGCTACAGGAGGATTGTACGATGGAGAAGCGGATAAGGGCATGATGGGATAGTCGTTCTTGGTACTTCTTCCGTTAGCGCCGATGCCAGGTGATGGTGAAACTGAACGCCGAGCACCAGCTGGAAGGGGCGATGGGCGACCGACTGGGCTCAAAGTGATAGTATTTCTGGTCTCGTTGTTGGTCGGTGTAGGTATCGCGTTTGCTGAAGCACGGGAGGGTGCACGCTGGGGGTTGTCGTCCAGACTATAGCGCTCAACAACCCGACGGGTGCCAGCGGGCAAGGCGTAAGAGAGTGTATTGCGTGGAAGGTCCTGGGAGAGAGATTGAGACTGAGAACCAAGCGACTGAATGTCTGCAGAAGTCGCAGATGTCCTTGATTGTGACTGGTACAGAAACTGAATGGTGTCTTGATGGGACCGCTGTTCGGCCCCCCGCGTTGAAGTGACCGCATCACGGAGGCCGCTACTCTCGTTGATTCGCTGTGAGCCATCATTGCCGTTGGAAGAGCTGTCCCATCCGGACTTATCCATTCCTGAGTAGAGCAGCGGGTTCATGCGTTGTGAAGTCAAAGGGGCTAGATACCGGTTGTCGTTGAAATCATGATCTGGCGTGAGCGCCCGTTGGGGATACAGAGAGCTGGGATCATTTCGTGAAGGATAGAGAGCGGCAGCCATGCTCGCTCGGAACACGCGGTGAGTTTAGGAGGTCCGGAGGAAACAAGGGACAGCGACGAGTGCGCTATTGTGACGCTCTTCACAGCAGGCGGCTGCTGGGCAAACGACAGACCCAATGGAGGCGCTCTCAACGAAAAGTTACAAGACAACTTGTAAACCACAACACTTGTCAATTTCTTCATATTTGGTGCAGCTTGCTCCGCTCCACCTGGTTCTGTGATTCTCGAAGTGCCAAGTACATGACTACTCAGACCTAGCGTTAACGTTCTTTGCCTGTCTGCTAGGATATACTTATAAATGTACCCTAGGATACCGTCTATGTACATTCTAGACTATATACTAGATCCCACTACTTGCGGTACCTGTGAAACATTGAGCAACGGTACCAAAGCAGTTGCAATCCCTTACCAAAGGACTCCCTTCCGACTTCTTCGCATCTTACGCTGAAGTTGAAGCATGCCATACAATAACGCCTCCGCCGTCGGGGGGCAGCCCGGAACATAGATGTCCACCGGAACGATTCCTGTAACAATCTTTCAACACTCGCGCGACTGAGAGGCATAGAATACGCACTGTCGCATCCCCTCACAACAGAGTATGAGTAATGGTAGTAACCCCCTCCATTTGCACAAGAACCCATGGATATGACCCAACCTTACAACCCCGATCAACTTCTGTCAGGTAAAAAGTTGACCAATACTCACGAGGCTCAGGCATCTGATCGTACACCTTTCTCAATGCAGGCGCCATTTTATTGGTCAGTGTTCCAGCAACGATCATGATATCACTCTGGCGAGGGCTGGCACGAAACACGACACCTAACCTGTCCTGATCATAGCGGGCAGCCGCCATGTGCATCATTTCCACGGCACAGCACGCGAGACCTAGAATGATGAATTCATCGCCTGACTTCTTTAAACAGCATGGAAGACTGACCGAATGTCATCGGCCACATCGAACCCTGCCTTGCCCAGTTTGTAATCTTGTCCAGCGTTGATAAAACATATTCTGTCGATGGGTTTAGAATATTTTCATCGCGATTTCGAGAGAGGCACACCAGCTTTGTTCTGCGGGTGTTCAAGGCTAAATTGGTTGGAGCCTCGCTGGGCAAGGGCGGTTATCGGTTCAGTCGCGGATGAAGTTGGGCTCGGAATCGAATGAGAGGGTTCAGCGAGATTGGTGGGCTTGGAAGAGTGCAGATAGCGATAGGCTGTAATTTTCGAGTTGGCGGAAATGCTATAACGTAGAAATTATGCTCAACTCACCTTGGAGCCCCACGACTGGTCTGAAAGCTGCCTGTCGCCCAATGCTGGATACTACGCGAGTAAAACACAATATAATGAGTCTTATACATGATTTTAAAGACCAAAGGACATACCTGCAGCCTTGAAGGTCAACGACATGGGTGTATCTGAGACAAGAATTCACGTCTCCCTATTGGCTGGCACAAACCGGAGTTTCTCACGTGATCGAGCTCCTCGTGACTTTCACTCAAGTGTAGACATCGTCCTGACAGCAACGGGTAGTATAACCAATGCTGACTGCAAGTTATCTTGATCACTACTAGAATAGATAGAATCGGTATCGAGAGACGGGTATTTGTGAGGAAGGAATTTGGCTAACTCATGGTCACGTGTGACGTCGGTTGCTTGATCAACGCCACAACTGGAAATTCCATTCCCATCAAGTAATCCGAATCAAATTGCTGTCGTCTCTTTCATTCGTCCAGGCATGAACAGGCTTGCTGACGAGCAAGAACGCGAGATCAAAGGTACAAATGCTACTCTATAGCTTGACCCAAGCTGATTCGGTGGACTCCTAGATCTGCTCAGGAAAGCAAGAGGGCACACGGATAAGACAGGGTCACTCGTGAGCCGCCATTTCTAAGTACCACTGAGCACGTTGACTCAGTGTTCTCTACTCTAGCGGAGGAATACCCTGAAGCGACTAATAGATCTTACTCACTCTCCACACCCTAACCTGAAGATCCTTGCTGCGCAGAATATCAGTTTTTTTTTCACCGATTTTCCAGAACTAGAGGAAGAGGCAATCGATGCTGTTTATGACTTGTGTGAAGATCAAACACCTGCAGTATGGCTTCATATACCTGCACTATGTCGACTTACGCGTGTTTCAGGTCCGAATCGAAGGATATACAGCTGTCTCTCGACTCTCCAGGGCGAATAGTAGCCTTGTGAGTCGTAATGCGGATGTTCTACTGCAACTCCTCCAAAGCGGTGTGTCTCAAGTCCATACTTCTGTCCCCGCGTCTTCCTCATATGCGAGTTCGCCAGACGAACGTGACGAGGTTGAAACCGTGAAGAATGCTCTTCTGGAACACCTGGAAACGGATGCCAAAGTTACACTCGGTGTCTTTTGTGACCAGATGGTTCCATTAGATGACAGCATGGATGACGAAGAAAAAGATATCCGAGACAGACTACGCAAGGTCGTTCTCAAGTTCTTGACGGTGGATGCAAGGAGAGTGATTGTGGAGCGGCATGCATTACCAGGGAGTGAGGCGGAGGAAACTCTCATCGACAATCTCCTTGCGGTATGTCATCCATTAGCTGTTGCCATTGTTGATTTATGAGGTCTATTAGGTGATCCCAAAATTAGCCTATAAGGATGTGGAGATCATCATTGAGGAGCTTTTCTTAAAGCTGAAGGCTTTCAAGACACCGTTTAATTCACCACGAGGACCCGACATCCTTAAAGTCCTGTTGAACAAAGTGACAGAGTTGCTTTCGAATGCAAGTCGACAGGACGGTGCAACATTGTTGCACTCAGCACAACCATACCTCGACCTGGCAGGTTTTGTGGTGGTTGAAAAGCGAGTGGCACCAGCCATACTACTTCTGCGTGAATACTGTTCTTCGTTCGCCAACAAAGTAAACTTGCAGAAGTTTCGTCACGACGACCAACAGCTGGTCGTCTGCCGTCTCGCAGAAACGTTTGCTGCTGCTGATGAGCAATCTTCATCTTCTGCCTCTTCTTTGAATGATGATGGCGCCTCACTTGATGCTTTAAGCAGGGTCATTGTTGATTCCTGCCCTTTTTTGCTGGAGGTTCGCAACGGTTTTATACCTTGACCATTCCTTGAATCTTTGAACAGGCGCTGCGATTAACTGAAGCATCACCTTCAAGACATGTGAAGGCTTGCATAATATTACTACAAGCTTGCCAACGGGTATGTCGTCACTCCCGTACTACTGAAACATGTTGCAGTTTTTGATGCTTTTTAGCGGAAAGAGAGTACCTCCTGGACTCCCCGCCCGAATTTAGTGACAGTACTTTCCGCCGTCGAGACCAATATACCAAAAGCAACGTCTCAAGATATTCATGGTCTAATCAGGGTTCGCAGTGGGCCTTCTTTTTCCTTTTTCGTTTACATCGAACATCTCTTTCGTTTCGGCAGTCACTTGTTCCACAAGCAAGCGCATCAGGAAAAGAGCAAGAGCAAATCACTCTTAGGGCATCGACATCACAATCTAAGATCAACGGCAAAGGGCGTCCTGTGTATCTCCCGGAACGTCCTGTCATAACATATCCTGCAAGACGAATGCACATCGTATCGAATTCTCGGTTTCAAGATCACAGACCAGCTGCGGTGGACACTCTGACCTCTCAGACTTCAACACCAACATCTGTCAAGCACCAATTAACATCAGACACCTCTATCCGACCACCAAAACGTCAAAAAGGGGATGCTGACGATAGCGGTGAATCAGACTCTGGCCCATCCTTACTCAGCCGAATGGGGACGACATTCTCAAACACTGCGAATTCTCGCATGAACTTGGCACCGAATTCAACTTCTAGGACTATTGCGTCGAGGCCTCATGTTGTTGACGCTCCTGAATCCGTGCCTCCCAATGGAGAGCTATCTATCAGAGGTGCCGCGAGAATGAGTGGCCGGAATGCTGGACAACCAACCTTCCGAAAGCCACAACCGGTTTCAATGCCTTCTTTTTCACTCTTGGAGCGACTAGAGGGTCCGACCACGAGTTCTGGGAATGGACGGGCGATGAAAAGGGGTAGTGGAAGGTGATAGGACTCAGGATGGGTGGCATACCGCTTACTCTCTTACTTTCTATTGCCGTGGAATATATTTCTCGGGTTTTGGCGCTGCTCTGAGGAAAATTTAAACGTCGAGAAAGTATACGAATATGTCACGCGTGGTACCTATTCAAATTTTCAGGCACAGTGGCCCGATGATGGATGATCGAACTACATATTGATGTAGTACTACTTGAGTAGTACTTACCTGTCCATTGACTTGCCATCGCGTCGCTGCCCACTGAACCGCGTTTCGCTTCCTAGTCCTGTAAATTGGTTGAACAGATACTATATCTGGTTGTCTATGCTGATCGTTGAAGATGAACAACGATTGAAGTTACCTCTCAATCAGCCGCAACTCTTGTGCAGCAAAGCCGACCGATGTTGCCCGTAATTTCGTTGGATCTCCATTTCGTCGATGATGATGACATTGACAGGGGGCGGGTTTACCTGATGTGACGAGTTTATAAATCTTGAAGCCTAGTTGACTCCGAGTCTGTGCCTTCTTTCCTGTTAACTCCCATCATTGAAAATGGTCCATACCTTCTTGCCCATTCTGATTTCTGCACTCTTAGTCGCTCGTGCTGCTGGAAATGTTAGTTTCGTTTAAGCACAGACATATGCAGACTGAATACAAATGACAGCTTATCGCTAGGCAACAAGTGACTGACCAGCAATGCATGAACGTACGTATCAAATTCATTCGATACCCTTCTCTTTTATTAAACGAAGTTTTAGGCCATGTGTATATCGGCAACGGTCAACGGATCTGAAGTACAATGTGCGCATAGACACTTTTACAATACAGAAAACGAAGCTCACTCTGGAATATCAAGACGTCTTAACAAGTCTGGGTACACAAAAGTTGGGGTGGATGGGAATGTGAGTATGACAGATACTGAAATGAGAAATGAGGCTGGACGTAACGCCCAGGGGTTTCGGGCGGTTTATGGCTAACACACCGATGGTCATTATGTGGCCCGACGGCAACGACGTGGTACTCTCACAACGTCGAGCCCCCCGAGAGGTCATGCCAACAGTCGACCCGAGTCCACCTCGAATCGCAACACTAGACAACTCTTTGACTTCTGTGAGGAATGAGATATGAAAAAGGCTTTCAAAGAAACTTAATATTGGACAGTTGTCGGGCAACAAACCCGGTTTTGGATTTACGATACCAGTATAATTTTCATCATGCCAAGATGTCTTTTTGCTGACCCTCAAACTCAGGCAAACAGTGACACGACACAACAGATCATTATGGCCTTCGGCAAGGACTCCCCTGGCTCTTCAGACCCAAGCGCCACCCTCCTTCTGCATGTCGAATTCGGGATGATCGTCCTTGATCTCACGAAAGGGAGTTCCACATTGCCTACTACGTCTGGCTCCAGCGCTGCCTCTCCGACCAAAACATCTCCAGCTGGGCACGGAATGAATCCCATGGACGATATCCCTCTTTTGCCATATCAACGCATGATTGTTGCCCACGGAATCTTTCTTACTGTTGCTTTTCTTCTACTTCTTCCAGGTGGCTCTCTTCTTGCTCGATACCTCCGGACATTTACCCCGACATGGTTTGTTGGTCACGCTATTGCTCAATTCTGGCTGTGTAAGTTCTTCTGTCGGTCGAGATTCTGCTTTGTTAAACAGAATCTTCCTGTAATTAGCGGCGCCTGCAATTATCGTGGGTATCGCCCTTGGGATATTAGCAGTTTCAAAGTCAAGTGCTCTGCACGTCAACGACAACCACAAGGTGAGAATGGATCGAGTCTACCTCCGGGTAGTTTGTTGATTTATATCGTCAGAGGCTCGGTGTTGCTATCTTTGTTCTGTACATCTTACAGGTTACCTTAGGTGCTGTCATACACTGGATCAAACCCCGTAATTCATCGCGCCGTCCGATCCAAAACTATGCCCACGCAGTACTCGGGCTTCTGATTATCGCTATGGCAATGTATCAAATCCACGATGGGTTTATAAGTGAGTGGCAGCGAACCACCGGGCGCGAAGGCCTATCCAATAGTGCCACCATCTTTTTCTATGTCTGGATCGCGGTAATTTATCTTGCGAGTTCGTCGTAAAATGATGGCTGATGTCTTTGTTGCAGCTCATCACCTCCCTCTACACTGGTGGTCTTGCTCTGCTTCCAAGGCAGTTCAGGCAGGAAAACCAACCAAAACGTATTCCTGTTAGAAATGAATATTTCCAGTACCGGGACGTGGACACAGATTAGAGAATGACACTCAAATAGATTGGGACACTTTGGGCATTGTGTCGGATCCGGTACTAGTGTATGTCATGTTCCTTTGTTTTGATAGAAGATTGTAATAAGGATGTACCCCACGTTTTTGTGTCTTGCAGTGCCGTTCCCGAATTGTCGAACCAGACACAGGACACCTTTGACATCCGTGAACGGCATGATCACATCGTGGCTTTTATTGCAAATCTCCAGGTCGATTGAATGGATACCAAACTGTCCAGTACTTACAACGATGACGATAAAGCAACTCTTCTATATTGTGGCGTTACGTGAGGGCCGAATATATAAAGTGTCTCTTTGCACTACAGGGGGACGACATACTATAGATAATGCTAGGATGCTTCCCCACGAATTGTTCCTTGACTATTCGAGCCAACAAGTCATTACATTCTCCAAACTATTCGAGTCATGGTCATCCAACGAGTCAGTGCATTCTCCTCCATGGTTCACTGGCCTCACTGGTCCTCCATCGGGCTCGATAACTCTGCCCTGGACCACCCTTCACTGGGAACTGAGACGAAAGCTGCATCCCCGGTCTGGATGGTAACCGGCAGGGGAGCAGAATACTTTGACTGACATTGGTCAGAGGACTGTCATTACACCACGGCATCTGCCGAAAAAAATTGGAGGGGTGAGCCTTGCTTGAAACTGACTTCCTTAAGCTTGGAGTTGATCCAAACTTGAAGTTGATCAAATGAAAAATCTACGCGCGATGATAGAAACAAGGGTACGAACGTTAGTGAAACTATGCATCATGGTCATTGCACCGCCTGTATTTGCGTATCTGTAGCATCAGGAGATAACGAAAAACGAGGTCGTCACCTTATAGAAGGCCAGAGGCAATCTGTTTCATCG
>JAGGAX010000095.1:0-11372 GCA_017657335.1 Termitomyces titanicus | reverse complement strand
CCTTTGGGCTGCCTTCCTTTACGATGCGCGCGTCTTCTGAACGCGTCTCTATCTCGCTGCTGAGTAAGGATTGACGAGAATAGTAGCTTCCACCAGGCGTCGAATCGATGTCAATGGCTAGACCAAGTTTCAAATAGGCGTGACACAGGTATAGTACAGAGGGTATATAATAGTGAAAACCCGAATACTACAACTGCTACAAGACACAGCAGGGGGAAGTCAGTAAGGGATACTTATGATAAGCTCGCACGCATGATACAGTGGGTTTCAGGGCTAAGATTGCGTCTAAGAGAGTTACAACGCGTTGTAGGGGGAAGCGGCAGGTTGGTAGGCCAATGGCGCGTCGTGAAAGCCAGGCGTGTCGGCGGCGCGTACCTGCAGGTGCGTCGGGGCTTTATCATTATTTAAAACGCGCGGGAGACAGAAAATAAATGATCCAGGTCAAACCTTGCACATGCTGTCACGGGTGACACATCATGTGCGGTGACAGACCCGCGCCTATGTGTGCATGGTACACCATGGATCTTTATCCAGCGTCGCCTGTGATTCTGGATGGGGGGTTCGCAAGTCTCTCTAGCCGAGGATTACTATCCATCCATCTGATTACATAACAGGGAACAACGCTTGAAGCATTGGCACAGAATGCGAAGACGCCTCTTTGGTCTACCCAACCGATATTGGACAACCCGAGCGTCGTTATCGAGGTCCATTTGGCTTTTCTGCGGGCTGGAGCTCGAATTATATTGACCTCCACGTTTGTGCCGTTAATTATGATCTGCAGATCGTCGATCATAACGAGCCCATATTAGTTACCAGGCTGCTGTCGGCACATTCAAGAAAGCAGGCTATTGTGACCGTGTGGCCACGGACACAATGAAGAAGAGTGTCCATCTGGCCAACGAGGCACGAGAGTCTTTCGTCCGCGAGAACTCTAATAATAATGAAACTGTCAAGATTGCATTGTCACTTGGCCCATTTGGTGCGACACTTTCGCCTCCTCAGGAATTCAACGGTTATTATTCGCCACCTTATGGGCCCATGGGTTACTCAGAAACAGGCGACATACCCAACTCGTTTGAAAGGGATGACGCAGAAGGCGAGGAGAAATCCATTGAAGCTTTAGCGCGATTTCATCTTGAACGCCTCCTTGTATTTGCTCGGGATATGAAAACATGGGGAATGATCGATATTATTGCTTTTGAGACCGTGCCACTCGTCCGGGAGGCGTTGGCAATCCGAAAAGCCATGCTTGATTTAAGGGAGACGCTTACTGCAGAGGGAGTTGCTTTCGTGCAGAAGCCTTGGTGGATATCTTTCGTGCTTCCAGGTGGCAAATCACCTCAGAAAAATAGCGAGGGCCAGTGCAAGACTGTTCAAGACATTGTCTATTCTGTCTTGTCCACCACAACTGCACCGCGTCACGGAGAGCTTCCGACGCCAACTGGCATTGGTATCAATTGCACTGCGCCAGTGTTTATCCCTGGGCTCCTTCGTAAATACACTCATGCCGTAAAATCCCTTGACATTCAATCGAGTCCTTTTCGCCCGTGGCTTATACTTTACCCTGACGCCGGGGATACTTATGATATCCTGACTCGTTCCTGGTTGGTTGCATCAGAAGATGCAAAACGCTCGTGGGCAGTAGATTTGAAGAATGTTATTCACACGGCTCAGACAGAGCATCAGGACATATGGGGTGGACTTGTCATAGGAGGGTGTTGCAGGACGGGTCCTGATCTCATTCGAAGACTGAGGGAACAAGTTTTCTCTATGAGTACATAACAAAAAGGCCAAGAGGTCCCCTGGGCCATAATTTCTGCATATTCTCTTTCCGTACACAGAAAGTTCTACAAGTATTGATCTGGCCTTTCGGCCAGTAAGTGGATTGTTCTTTTCATGGAGAGTACGAGATATAGTTATGTGAACTCCGTATATGTAAGTCAAGGCGTTTGTGGGTATGATGAGAGCACGGATGTTGATTGTTCTCCAACAAAGGAAAGGGGATAACCGTGACAGTGGCGATCACTCATAATTACAATAAACGCGTGCACGTGCGTATCGCCAAAATGTTCTGTTTGGACTGTCGACAGCGTAATCAAAGCTTTCTGAGCGTTTCTTGCCCATAACAGCATACATCAAGGCTGAATCGTTGTTGTAAGTATCCAGATACACGGATCCTCGTCTTCTGAGAAAATTCAGTTAGAGGTCTTGTTTCAAGTTTACACCTTTCGATCTCTCAAGCTTTGAACACGTCGTGACCACTGGAAAGGCCAAAGCTTCTAGTGTGGCCACCCGGGCTGGGAAAGACGTCTCGTATAAAACCAACGCGCCTTTTTCAAATTAAAAACTAGCTAACACCCTTCATCCAACAACTCGTGCTTACTCTTTTCATCATGGACGACTCTAACGATAACTTCATGGAAGATGTCGAAGAGACCCAAGAGACCCAGCAACAAACTCAATCTACCCAGCAGGCTTCGCAGCAGACAGGTGTCGACATGAATGGCCATCTTTGGGGTTACCTTCAACCTTGCAATAGTGACCTTGCCAGAATTGATTTTTGGAAGGTGAACCCCCGGTATAAGCTTGGTCGTCATAAAGAACTCAATGATTGCGTATTGCCTGGGGCTAAAGTTAGTGAGTACATAATCCATATTTTTCTCACTTGACACGGCTTATTCATTCATCGGGCATAGGCAACCAGCATTGCATTATCACCTGGGATGGCTCTTATGATACTACAAATGTCACCGTCCAGGACTATTCAAGCAACGGCACGTTTGTAAGTTTGTCTTTCTCGTATCGCACTTCCTCTTTACATACCACTTTGGTAGATAAATGGGAGTAAGATCGGACGCGGTCAAACGCGTGTTCTTCGCGAAGGGAATGAGATTGCATTCGGCACATGCGTTCCTCAGCATGGAAGCCTCGAAGATTATCGTGAGTATTATTTCTTTTTCCAATGAACGTTTGTTGATTTACATGTTAGGTTTCATCTATCGTCATACTGCGAGCGGCCCCCCCACTACTGGTCTCTACGCCTTTTATGATATCATTGGAGAGCTCGGACGAGGATCGTTTGCCGTAGTCATGAAAGCTGTTTGCCGCGAGACCGGTGAATATGTTGCCGTCAAGATGATTCAGGACTCCAAAAACGTTCGTTCGCCTGGCGAACAGCCTGACAACCCTCGTATCAAACGAGAGGTCAGCATCTTGGAAAAGCTTAAACATCCCAACATCTGCGAGCTCAAAGAGGTATTCGTGCAAGAAAAGACCAACGATATCGGTAAGTTATGAACTTAATCAACAAAAACGATGATACATACCATAATTAGACTTGGTGCTGGAGCTTATAGAAGGCGGTGATCTTCTTGATCATATCTTGAAGAAAGGCGGCCTCAGTGAGTCTACAGTATTCTTTCATGTGTAATCAAAGTCCTAATTTTATTCATCGCATCGAAGGCGAAGCTGAAAGTCAACACATCACATACCAACTGTGTGATGCTCTTGCTGTACGATTTTGTTCTATCCACCTGAATGATCCTTCTCATATTATACCCTGTAGTATATTCATTCCAAGAACGTGACGCATCGTGATCTCAAGCCGGAGGTACGCGTCTCCCCCCTTTTGACCGCTCCCAAGCTTACCATCTTTTAGAATGTTCTTCTCACCAAAGATAACCCACCCAAAGTCAAAGTTGCTGACTTCGGCCTCGCCAAGTTCGTCAATAGTTTGACGATGTTGAAGGCGAGTCTGACATTGCCTCCATTAAAATCACAATCGTGATTGTTGATCTAGACTATGTGTGGTACTCCAAGCTATCTGGCACCTGAAGTTGTCGGGCAACAGAACAACGAAGGGTATGATAGTCTTGTCGATAGCTGGAGTGTGGGGGTCATTGTATTTTCCATGCAAGTACATTACACGTGCATTGGTGCTCTCCTCATCTCTGTCATACAGGCTTGCGAACAGTAGCCCCTTCGTCGAAGCAGAAACACACGATATCCGTACTCGTATTCTTGAGCGCACTATCGATTGGAGCGTTCTTACCTCCAAAGCAGTCAGCGCTGAAGGTAATTTTCCGAATTCTTTAGATCTCTCAAAGGCTTAATTCACTCTTTGCTAGCGGTTGACTTCATTCAATGTCTCTTAGAGACGGACCCTCGGCAGCGGATGACTCTCACTGATTCTCTGAAACACCCGTGGTTCAAGTCGCACGTACCAGTCTATGGTGCCGCTGGCAACTACACATCGGACACTCTCAGGAATGACTACTCTATGATCTCTGCTAACTCTGCGAACGAAGGTTCCTTTCGTGATTCTGTGAACGCAGATTTCCATAACATGCACATCAAAACCACTTCGTCCGCTCCTGTTATACCCGGTGCCTTTCCTAATGGCTCAGCAGCCAGCGATTTGATTTCCCAGTCTTTCCGAGGTACACCTCTCCAGCGAGGAAGTCTTATCGTCTTACAGGCCAAGGAGAACGGTACCCTTTCCGATCCCCCAGTCGAGATGATCGCCAACGCTGCCGCGCAGGACCTTAGAGAGCAACAGGCGAACGAAAACCCCAAGGGAAAGGGCAAACGTGTGCACTCGGAATTGACACCGCTTCCAGAGGAAGGATCCAGTGGTGATATGATTGACGGGCCTGGACCCTGGACTACTGTTGATAACAAAGTCTCAAACTTAAACGAGGAGGAAAACATGAACACCATATCTGCACCAGGGAGGAAAGGTCGTGGCAAGAGTAAATCTGCCTCTAATAGTAATCCCTCTCCTACCGAACTTTCTGCTCAGTCCGTGGCGAATGCGGAAAACGAGGCAGTTGCTGCAACTCCTCGCCGCTCCGGCCGCCTTCAAAAGGTTGCTCGCCGCGCCTAATTTTCCTGTATAAAGTAAAGTTTGTTCCCATAATCTCGGTACCACTATGCTATATCATTTTATCTTGGATGTCGTTGTTGCAATATCTATGTAGCACTATCTCACGAGCTTACCTGTATTTAACTCGGAATCAAACACATGATAATGGGATCCTTATCGTGATGCTCAGCAGGAATGAAACACCAAGTCAATCCTCCGACTTTGCGTGGACGTGACTCATACAAGTACAATATATCCTATCAAACTTCAGCATCATCTAGAATATACAGTGAGGTAGGATACTATCGGAGGGCAAGGATCCTCCTTAGGCAACGATGAGAAAACTGATACTGGCACCTTGTATATATACGAAGTACACGAAGAAAATTTATTCGGGGAAACGCCCCAGACACAATAACCCCTAAAGCAGTAAGTACCAGCATGGGAAAGCTTATTGCAACACTCGCGATCTCCGACCCACTCTAACCTTTGGCCCCGCGGTATTGAGATGTGAGCTTGTTTTTTTCTTCCGCATGCCACGCCGGCTCTCAGCGGGATACTCGCACTTGATTGACCGCCTCTGACATTGGCTAAAACAAGTTCATCAGATATCATGTCGAGCTTATATGTAGTGGGCAGGTGACATTTTTCTCTGTCATCAGACGACCTCGTGCCACTGCTCCAAGGGCGTAGTGCGCGATCGCCCCTGGCCAGAAAGGACCGCACAGATAGGAGGAAAGAGGAGACACTCACTTGCAGCTTCGATCGGAACTCCCGGGATCAGGAGGGCCACAAGCAATCTTTCGACCACGGCAAAACAGGCATGCGAGGGGCGGTTTCTTCGAGATCGGTCTCCTTGAAGGGGGGAGTGGGCTAAGACGGATACTACGAGGTGAAGGCGTACACACAGGCCATCCAGCTTGAGAAGTGCTTGGGTAGAAGTTGTACGACCCCGGGTATGAGGTAATGTGATAGAGTAATGGATCTGCATAGGCTAATAATGGATGCGAGCACTCGTTTTTCGGTAAATTGGTGGGCGCAGGGTCAGAATGTGTGTTGTACAACTGTGCAGGCCGAGTAGGAGAATCAGGGGAAGGAAGGGAGTCCATGATTGGGGGCTCTGGGACGGGTGGAGGGTGTTGTGAGAGAACAGCGATGTTGGTCTGATTAGTTTCGGTGGCAGGTGACTGAGGTTGAGGTGGAGGTTGAGGTGGAGTGGGCTGTCATGCGGCTATTAACAAACTCATGGGACCCAGGGAAACTTTTTGCCACTTACGTCGTAGTGGCCTGTTGACGAGGCACTGCCAGTGCTTCTCATTGTGCCATTCCGTGGCCCGGATACGAGAGCCCGGACTAGGTCCGAATCACTGTAGTCACGGTGGTTAGTCCTTTGGGTTTTCGGGACTGCAGCAATATCGTCATAGACAGTATATGTGAATGACGAGAGGTCATCACTGTACGTTAGTTCGTTGGATCTTGCAATGCGTCCCTCTTCGTCGTAATAGTATCCTGTTCCCACCAGATATGCGCTCGAGAGGGTATCGTATTGCCGGGCAGCGGATCTTGCTTGAGGGAAAGTCGTGTAGAACCTTTCGTCCTCCTCGATTTTCCACCGCGCAAAGGCCGAAAGTGGCTCCGGCTCTGCCTCCTTGCTTATGCGTGACTGACCAAAGAGAGGTCAAGAGAAACACCGAAGACTAATGCTGCCACGACAGACCTCATGTAGTACATTGGCTGGCGATGCTGGCATGTGCCCGTAGTTGAGATGCTGCACTGGCGTGGGCTCGATTGATGGCTGGCTCGAGCCATTCACAGAGGAAAAATTGGCTGTAGTTGGATAAACGTCGTGCAACATGAGACCCTTGGACAAAGTGAGAAGTGGGCAGCCAGCCAGAGAGCTGTGATTAGGCCTCGACTGTATTATTATAAGAAGTGGTCAACGGGGGCGTATGATCATGCCAAGCTATATGACTTCGAAAGAAATCCGCGTTCCCTGTCAGAAGACCTGACCAAAAATGTGGACCTATCTTGTACAAACTCGCTTTACCGCTTTCGTTGCGTTGATGCCATCTAATCAATGAGATCATCCTCCATTCTGGCGTTCCAGTCGGGGACTCGCTTGTGCAAAGATCGATCATTTGTAGGATACAGTCTGAATAGAGTCAGTTCTGGGCTACAAGGTCTATAGGCAAATACAGAGAACTCAAAGGATTGCCGGAACGAAGTTCCTACTAACTTTCTCCATTCGAACATCCCAGTTTGCGCCAAGCTACTGGGGTGTGAGAAATCCATAACTCTAAACATTTACTTGAACTTCTCCCAAATCTGGTGCTGATTCTACAAAAAAGTTTCCAAATTTTGCAACTCTCTGACTAGGGCACTGCATCGGTCAGTACTTAACGGGTTTGTGGCAGGTACTTCTCCGTTAGACTACTTATAAGTATACCTTGTTACACTCTGAGTCATGACCCCTATCAGGAAACCTGTTCCTCGCGCGCCAAAACTTTGAAAAATGCGGAGAAAATATGCTACGGGCTGACTTGCGTGTATCCACATGATCCACCAGCCGGATTGAGCAGAGCACAAGTAGAAGAATGACAAACGCCGTTCCATTAGACCTGAGGCAGGGATAAACGATATCAAGATACACGATTTTGTGACGGAGGAAATGCCACCGGTTCTATGGTCCTTGCTGCTTCACCGTACGTTAACATACCGACATAAGGCATAACATTGTACTTCAGCGCGTAATGAGCAGAGGAAACGTTTCTAGGGTGAAGTTCATTAGTACGTATGAATTCAATAGAGAAGTGCAGATAACGGGGCGTTAGCCATGAGCAAAGAAACGCGCCATCCGAAGAGTAAAGTACTTCTGGATCAGATCGACTTACTTGAATGTTGACTCGAGATCACGGAGCATGTACTTGTTCTTCCCCACAACGTTGATAACCGCATCTTCTTTACGTCGCACAATGCGATCCCAGATAACAACTTCATTTTTGACCTGGATGAGGAAGTGTCAAACTGGAGGCTGCCAATACTTATATTTTGAGACGATATGCTTCGGATGGAAGCACGAATGACCAAAACGCGTGGATATACAAGATGGAGAGGATGGGTTTTGGGGTAGCATGGGCGGAACTCACCCCTTTGGAATTGGTGTATTCAGCCTCGAGGTACAGGAAGAGTTGCTTGGTGTTCCAATGGAAGAGAGGCGTGAGGTCTAAAAATCGCATGAAACCCCACAAATTGTAATAGGTAAGGATGGGCAAGCAAATGACTTGATATCAATCAGACCTGCAGTTATGTTGAAATTTACAAATGTCATTTCTTGTTTCTTGGTTGTTCGTCGCTGACTCGTAGGGAATCTATTTCGACCGACACTGATCAGTTCCGGCTCAAAGCACCACTTCACTTGCTCAAGTTACTGACACCTTGATCGAGGACAAATGCACATCACCCTTGGGATCCGCTGTGAAGAGAAGGGACGACAGAGCAATGGCAGCCAATAGGCACATCGTCACAGAGGAGAGCAGAGCCGAAACATTGTTGACTCTCGAGATAAAAGAGTGCATGGGAGTCAGCTATCTTATGGAAAGTGGCAGAGACGACGAAAACCACTATCAAGGAATTGTTCGTGGTCGCGGATGTGTGTATCGAGACAGGTGCCGTTGGACACGTCGGTTCACGCATTTCATTGTTTGGTTTTAATTAGCTACGACCTCGATACAATATATAGTAGTTTGCACAAATCAACTACTACTTGACCCATAACCTACTTATTTCGGTCCATTCTGCACCAACTTGCTGGGTCGACGAAAAACAAACAAGATACAGTCTCAATCATTCTGCGAAAGTCTCCTCATCAAGGAAGGAACATGCAACGGTCAGAAGCAAGATTTCTAAAAGGTCCGTATGGTCTAATCTTCCAAGAATGTTCTAGCAAGCATTGGCCGAAAACCACAATTTTGGCTACTATGAGTTAACAACGTAGGCATAGCAATTTCAATCAGGTGGCGATTGAATAGAAGAGACGGGTTGAATGTGCCACGCTCCACACCGGCGGGATGATCAATACATTCGCAGAGCTTCCCGCTATATATGCATGAGGACCTTATTCTGCCGTCGGTATCTCATCTATGTAGCCGAGGCGTGTATGTACCACGTTTTGGACAAGATTCGATGGTTTTTAAATCGTAAACTCAAACGTTCATGTACAAAGGCAGTCGCCTAGTTAAACAATTGGAGGAATGGCAGCATGTCTCAATTATGTATTTCTCAGTGGGGTTAAATATCTTTTGAAGTACTCATAGGCTTCTGGCGTCATGTGTCGATCTAGACTATCCAATGAAATAAAGTGGGGGTGCATTGTTCTGGGAATACCCATGGGAAAGGCAAGTATCGAAAGGGATATATATGTTCTCAACTCAGCATGCGTTCAAGCATGTCAACGTATTGTCAAGTGCGTGCGCACCGGCCTGTGTCATGTAGATCGTTAACGTCACCGGCAGATCTAGACAATCCGGTTCAGTCCAAAATCTCTCCTTTCGGTACTAAAGTATGTTCAGGAAATGAACCATCCACCATGAGTCTGATAATTCTTATCTATGTCACAAACTTACAGTCGTCTCTGACAGTGATTACTTAGATTTGATTGGACAGGCAAAGCTTATCCTGATATACATAATACCAGTGTGTCATGCATCCAGTTACGACAACAGAATACTATGTATGACTCCCCTGTAGCTCGGAGTCCCCCGTGAGTCGGACAAAAAAAAAGGTTTTGCGAGAACCAGACAGATTGAGCAGTCCAAACTTGGTACACACATTAATGTATAGTACTCAACATGCTTCCACTTTATTTTGAGCTGCGGGACAGTCTTGTCGTTGAGTAGTTTGGTGAAGAGTAGGTCAGTCGGATGTCACGCTTTATTGCAAAGTGTGACCAATCCTGGCCAAAGTTGCTCATTTTCCGCCTCGAACCTTAAAAATATATGAGGAAATCGTACCAACACAACACAACAAGCGGCGAGATTTGTCAGGAAGAAACCCGCCTTCATCGATCATCAATCATCCACCACCGCTGTGTCATTTCATTCCATCTCCTTGCATTCCTTGCATTACCTATAGCAGTTTTGAAGGAAGAGCTAATTATGTTGTGTAAGATCATATGTATACATGAGAGGGAGAAACACTTGTTTGTGCCCGATATGATCACTCAAAACCTTTAACTGAAGCGTACCTGCTATTCAGTCCCTAGTTTCCTTTGTAATCCTAGTAAACCTCAGGTTTTCATTCATAACGAATCTGCTTCAGATAGCGTTCAGCTCCAGTTCCAGTTTGTACCTGCCAAAATTCCACAGTGTGTTGCGTCTGCTCAGTCTGCAGGAACTCTTCCATGATGGCCATTGCATATTATATTTTCCAGAGTTTACATCATACAGAAACTCGCCTTGACAGACAGTTGATTTCTTGGGCTCCTGACTTGGTGCCGTGAACCTGTGAAACTCTGAGAATGTTGATCCAAGTATCAGTCCTGCTGGTCTTGACCCAGAGCTAAGTTCAGGCCCTTGAAGCAGCATCTTCTAGAAGAAAGGTCAAGTCACAAGGGCATGGAAGCAGCGACCACCGACGTTTAACGTGAGTGTGAGCAGATGGCACTGACTTTGATCATCAAACAACCCAATGCTACATACAAGTAAGTACAGCCAAACAATGCATGCCCACCACCTTTCTGATATATTTTTAAGCTGAGGTGGAAAGTCAAAACTGGCCAAAATTCGTGATATTGATGGTTACAAGGCCTATCTAAGTGTGGATGAGGCATTAGAGAAAAGACCTTGTATGAATCTGAAGGGAGAAAGTGGCAAAGTCCCAGAAACGGTAAGTGTTAGGAAATGAGATATGATAGGTAATACTAGAAAATATGAACTCTTGTTGCGAAACAAAGTCTGATGATATCTGATAAGCTTTTAGCGATATCAGAAAGGAAGTGGTTGGTAATTGGTAGGGATGGCAGAAACAGGAAGAGTATGTAATTGGGAACGGTAACGTAAATCGATAGGTAATATAATCAGATTTGCTGATTTGAGTCGGGTGTTAAAGATGTACGCAAGGTAAATGTAAACGTAGAATATCAGAAAGGTGCAAAATCAATTTGGCAATGTCACACAATCAAGTATTGAGGTGTTCAACAACGTCTAGATGTCAAGTGAGCCTCTGAGGACAACTTGGAGATTGAGCTCTTGACTGGCAGCATAACAGGGTGAACACAACTTGTATTTGGTACAATGAAATTTACAGTTTTTATAGGTCTTGGAGGCGGGATTTACTAATCATACCCAGCACTTCGTCGAATGGCCTTCTGGCACTACGGTGAGGCCATGGTGAGAGTCTTCAAGGTATATATAGCTAGTCTACATAGTTTGCCTTCTTCTGTGGTGCAAGAATGAGTAAGCGCTGGAGTTCCTTTGGCTTCCATTGGCTTCCGCCAAGCCGGCATAAAATG
>JAGGAX010000094.1:0-26099 GCA_017657335.1 Termitomyces titanicus | reverse complement strand
TACCCTTGACACGGTCCACCGGCCCGGGAACCTACGTGACCGGGGCACTCGAAGGGGTACGGAAAAAAAAATAACAGGGGACGATGTTCATTTTTAGCTTCAAGCGGCCACGGGACCCCCCCCCCCTGCCTTTTATGGCAATATTTTTAATTTATTTTGTCAGTTTTGACATAGAAAACCCATGAAACCACTAAAATAACGCACTATAGCCCTCAAAAGTGAAGCCACGCTCTTGCAAAATCTGCCAAGCTGGATGTAACTCGATATCGGAGAGTTGCCGAAGGTGACATCACATCACATAGTCACACATAGCCGAAGTGCCGAAGGACTCTTGACACACTCTTGCATGGACAACCATCCTTGAGAGCACTTGTAGGCATTAATCAATGCTGTACAAGCAGTATTTTATCATGTCTCACCACCTCCATCCCACAGGAAGCCTTTTGAATCCAAATTATAGGTCAAACATTTTCAGGTTTAAGGACCCATGGACCCCCCTACATCGTACCTCGGAATTCTCCGGTCCGTACCCCTTGGGGCACTCGGCCGTTTCCATCCACGAGAGTCATGTCTGGGATTACTACTACAGCAAAGAAGGTTGCAACAGACATATGGCACTCTTTGGCCCTTCCAGAATCTACGCTATCCTTCCTCAGACTGACCAGCGACCCAGATTCTGTCATCAACTCAACTTTTAGGCTTGGCACAGCTGCTCAGGTTCGTACCGCCAACCAGCAACTTTGCAGTGATCTGATGCATCTGTATTGAGGTGTCAATTGGACTGGCAGGTCTCTCTTCTGCTCAATTTCATGCTTGAAGGACTGCCACAAAACTTGACCAAGAGGTTGTTGTGGATGCTAGGCATGCTGTTATCTACTTCCGTGTGTTACTCTATTTTTGGTTTCGAGAAAGGAAGTGGTCATCCACAAAAGACAGTGAAAGATGGTACACTTTGAATGGCGATTTCCCTGATGGTAATCTATGGGACTCGATTTCTGGTCTATTATAAAACAAACGACAATAGTTTTGTGAGGATTCATACCAACTTTCCCCAGTGAGGTGTTTGATTTTGTCGCCTTCAAGTTGGAGCTCAACTCGATGTTTCCTGCAGTCACCGTAGGGGTATCCTGAAAATATTGAATGTCTCAGAAACCCCCACCCTCACGAGGGAAGACGTGTCAAAGGCACTCCTGAAATGGGACGCGGTTGATTTCGAGACGGTAGCTGCCTCAAATGACATGTGCGCAACTGCACTGCGGTCCTTTGATGGATGGGACACACAAAAGCTCTTTTTGGAATCTTGCCTGTTTCTTTGATAAAGATCGGAGAAGCCCCAAAGCGGGAGGTTAGGTCAGATGTATCCTATCCATTAGAAGGAATATGTGTTCTTGATCTCAGTCGTGTTCTTGCTGGACCTGTTACTGGGAGAGCTCTTGCAGGCCAGTACTCCGGCGAAAATCCCTTATCGTGCGTTGAAGCTAACACCTGTCCAGCTTATGGTGCAGATGTCCTACTTGTGACCTCTCCAAACCTCCCGTTGTTGCCTTTCCTAGATATTGAAACTTCCATTGGGAAACGAACAACCCAGTTGGATCTTACAACTGAGGCTGATTGTGAAAAACTGACTGCACTTGCAAAGGAAGCTGACGTGTTCCTGCAAACGTATAGGCCAGCTGGGTTGGAAAAGAAAGGCTTTGGGGCAAAGGAACTTGCAGCATTGCATCCAGGTATCATCTCCGCCAATCTGACTGCATGGGGATGGGAAGGTCCATGGAAAGATCGTCGCGGGGTGAATTACTGACTTTAATTCTGCCTGGAGTTGATGCTGAAGAAAGTTTCAGTTTGATTTGTTAGTCCAAATAGCCACTGGGCTTAATGTCGCCGATACCAAGAATTCTTGGGGGATGATACGGTAGAGATCCTGGTTATTATTAAAGCACATCGTTGAAAGCTAATTGATACTTAGAATGGTCGGATATCTCCACGGCCGTTGCCAATGCAAGCTCTCGATCATGCTGCTGGTTATTTTTTAACTCTCGGCATTAACGCCGCTCTCTGTAAAACTATAACAGTGAGTGCTTTCGTTTTAGATCGATGGACAGGGTTGGAGATTAATTGTGTCCAATCTAGGAGGGTGGTTCCTGGGAGGTTCGCGTCTCGCTAGCCGCTGTGGGGAAGTGGATCCGGTCTCTTGGTCGTCTTAGTCCTGCGGATGCTTTTGGAAAAGGACAACCATTCCCACCACGAGTTAATCCTCCTGATCCAGAGATTCAAGCATTGTTGACCCAATGGCAAGGTACAAAAGGGGAGATGATGACAATCAGGCACGCTGCCCTCTTCTCGAAGACACCTGTGAAGGAGGGGCCGAAAATTTAAACTTGCGAAAAGCGCAGCACCCATGGGGATGAATGTACACATGCCGGTGTGGTTGTAGTCTCAGAATTTAAACATGATAGGCATGTCAGAGGATCATTCAATATAAACCAAAACCTAGTCTTTTTAGGGAGTTTCAACCTCTACAGAATGCAAGGGGTGCCCAGAACGCAAAGGGTCAGAGATGAAGAACAATACTTGAAAGACACTTCAAGCCAGTCAGAAGTCCATATATTATGAAATTTTTTGTGTCATCACTAAACCAAGATTGGACCTCGGGAATTTTGGTCGTTCATGGGATATTTTGCACTCTATATATTGGACTAGGGCGGGGAAAATATTTCGATTGTAGTAAAAGGTTGATGATACACCGCAAAAGGTTCTTTATAACCGATACTTATGCGGGATGCTGGGCAAGTTGGACGATGATGGTGTATTTTGGCTCATAGAATGCTCGTGAACCACATTGTACGAGAAGCCGTAGGGTTTCCTTGTCTTCTCTGGCGCATTAATTTACTGTGTGGGGTGGTGACACTGGTGTGGGTCAAGTCCGATTGTCGACACGTGAAAGAAATATCCACTTCCGAGCTCCGAACACTCTTCCGCAACCACGATGAGGCCCTCTGCAATCCGTCTCCTCAACATTCTTGTTCCTGTGAAACGGTGAGCAGTCCATCAACCAAACTTCTCTCAGCCGCTTACGCCAACGTGCAGAGCTGTTGACTATTCTGTCAAGATCCGCGTCAACCCCCAGCAGACCGGCATTGACCTCAATGTGAAGCATTCAATGGCAAGCCTTCCAATTTCGTAGAATACAGAACAACATATTTAACACTGTACTATCTAGAACCCGTTCGATGAAATTGGTGAGTTTTGCGTTCTGTTTTGACCCGCACCGAGTTAACCATCCGTTTCTAGCGGTGGAAGAGGCCGTTCGTATACGGGAACGCCACAAGGACCAAGTAAAGTCCATCAAGGCCGTGACAATAGGCCCGCCCAAGGCGGTTGAGATCCTCAGGTCTGCTCTCGCGATGGGCGCCGACTCGAGCATCCACGTTGAAACTTCGGAGAACGCACCGGCACCGGAGCCGCTCGCGGTCGCAAAGACGCTCCGAGAGATTATCAAGCGCCAGGCGGAGGGCGTCGACGTCGTGATACTTGGAAAGCAAGCTATTGATGACGATCTTGGAGTGACGGGCCAGATGCTTGCGGGTCTGTTGGGCTGGAGTCAGGCGACGTTTGCGAGCAAGGTCGAGATTGACCACGCGAAAAAGGAAGCGTTGGTGACGCGTGAAATCGACGGTGGAGGTGAGGAAATTAGGTGTCGTCTGCCTGTTATCATCACGACAGACCTGAGGTGAGTGGCGCTTATGGTGTTTTATGGACGAGGGTTCATCTTTCTCGTGAAATCCAGATTGAACGGTATGTGCACCTCATCTCGCGCGTATGACATTTGTTTGCTCATCTTTATCCACTCAGAACCCCGATACGCGTCGTTGCCTAATATTATGAAGGCAAAGAAGAAGCCTGTGGAGAAATTTACCCCTGAAGATCTCGGAATTGACTTTACGCCACAGCTCAAGACTATCAAAGTAACGGAGCCCCCCAAACGTGTCGGAGGCAGCAAAGTAGCAAACGTAGATGAACTTGTAACAAAACTAAAGGAGGCTGGCTTTACAGCCGTGTAGAGTTTTCGCCTTGTTGTTGTAGGGCAATACCCGAACACGAAAGACCTTGAAAGGAAAAAAAAGGATTGTATTGTATCAGAGTCCAGTCTACAGGCTTTTGCTTATTAATTACATGGGAAGAACACTAGTTGGATATGAAGGAGAGGCGGACATGCAGACGAGGGGAAGAGGGCTACAGCGGAGAGAGCATGACGAAGGAAAGAGATTAAATAGAGTACGGAAGCTGTGTGAAACGACATTAGCAAGAAAACAAAGATGAGAAACGTCAGTCGTTAGGCTTCAGCCGGGCTGTCAAGCGAGACTCCCTAAGAGAGGGATGAGTGTTCGGTACGGAAGAAGGAGGGAGGGAGTACCTTTGACCGGCATGCTGGACAGTTGTTTCTGCCCGTTTCAAGCCATTTGTCCACGCAGGATTGGTGGAACGCATGCCGGCACTTCATCACGCGGATATCGTCCTCTTGCTGGTAGTCATCCAGGCAGATAAGGCACTACAGACCAGTCAGTCTTGTACTTTCAAAAGTCAAGAAGATTACGCACCCGCTCGGTACAGTTGGAAGATATCCTCTCCTCGGTTTCGTATTGCTTGAGCTGCGTCGATTTGATAATCTCGAGCCCTGATTTTTCAATGTCTTCTTTGGTAACTGTTGGTGGCTTTGAATGGCCAAGCAAGTCCGCAAGTTCCCTGGAAAGCAATAAGTATGTTTTCGATAACGACAGGGAGAAACTTACAATAGCGCCTCGAGAGACGCAAGGGTCTCGGGCCCACCGTTGAGGATACTATGATTGGGGGGGTAATATCCTGGAACCAAATCAGAAAGATTGACGATGGAAAGAAGATGTATATACCTCCTATCACATATATCAAGAACGTTCTGGACCCAGTGCTTGTTGTCACTGAATTACGATTCCTCCTTCCGGGGCGCAAATTCCGGAACGCCTCTGCGGCACGCGTTTGCCACCCACGCCCACGATTGCCTTCTGCAGGTGTAGGCGCAGGCGCAGACACATTTTCAGATGCAGGCAGCGCAGACTCCTCAGGCGCACTGTTGCTTGTGTTTGTATTTGTATTTGTGCCGGCAGCCTCCTCTGTATTGTTGTTGGCGTTGGCGTTGGCGTTAGCAGCACCGGGTGTGTGGGGCCATCCGCCAGCGACGGATTGTACGCCGACGACGATGACGGGCACGACGACGTGTGTCTGGCCGTGTGCACGATGTGGTGCGTCGGGGAGGTCGGCGTCGAAGAAGGGCAGCTCGGCGAGCGTCGGGTCTGATGGCAGTGGAGGGGGCGTAGTATTAGGTTGTGGGGCCGGTGAGTGCGTAGATGAGTTTGCTGTCGTGGTTGTGGTTGTGGGTTGTGGAGTGGGCAGGAGGGCGGTAGGAATGCCTTGGCCGGGTTGGGCGTTGGGAGGGATGGTGATGGGTGCGAAGCGGTAGAGACGCCACCAGTTGATGCGGCCTTGGGCGTCGACGTCGGGAAGGGAGGCCCGTGCTGCGTTGGGAGAGGAGGTGGATGGGACGGGGAGAGACTCATCGTGGTTCTCCGAGGGGTCCTCGAATTCGGAGTCAGAGTCGGAGGCTTCGCCCAGGGCAGGCATGTCGTCGAATAGAGGGTCGCCGTCGTTGTCTTCAAGAGGAGATCGTGCCTCTGCGGATTCAGGCTCGGGTGTAGGTGCTGGATTGGTGGCGGAGGTAGTGTCCGCCGACGCAGATGGAGGGCTCAATGCAGCACGCAAATCAGTTTGTAAATCAAGCAAGAATCGTTCGAAACTGCCTTCCGGGGGTGGCTCCACAGGGGTAGCTGGTGTTGTATTCGATTCGCTTGTATTTTGAGGAGTAGTGCTGTCACGCGACCCGGCAGAGTTGTTTTCGCTCGCAAGGCCGAGACCGAGATTGAAGGCACGAGCCATCTGACCAAAGAGGTGTTCTCGGGGGTCAGAGGGCGTGTCTGTTGTTGAGGCGAGGGTTGAGGAGGGGGTGGAGGTGGAGGTGGGATGGGAACGCAGGCCGAGGCGCTCGCGGATGCCGCCCCATGCCTGGCGCAGGCGGTCGGTGGGTGTGGCGTCGAGCCCGGAAGTTGGTGTAGGGGATGTGGGACGTGGAGTGGATGGTTCGGGGGCTGGTGGAGTGCCCATGGTGGAAGGAAGCTGAAGGGGTTCGGTGGTGCCTGTAAGAAGCGAAGCGGCGGTCGCGGCTGCTGCAACACTAAAAAATAGTCAGTAGGGGTACAAGGAATAAAAGACAGAACCTGCCTGAGAAGAGTGCCGAGAACGTCGATGCTTCCCGAGGAAATGGGGCCTGTTTCAGTCTCTGTGGGAGGAGGAGCCGGCTCTGGGGCAGGTGGGGGAGTTTCGTCGGAGGCAGGCGGGGTGTCGAGGGTGGTGGACGAAGACGGTCTGGACTGAAGGAGGGCAGAGAGCCGGTTGCGGGCGATGGGTGGCGTCGAGGACGACCGCGGAGGTGCGTCTGGCACAGAAGCGGACGAGCGTGGGACGTCAGTCGTGTGCACAACGCCCTGAACGACGACAAGCGTGCCCGGCGGTGGGAATTGGTGCTGCCCAGTCGTCGTGGCGGGCGCTGGGCCCTCTGTGTTGTCTGTGCTTACTTCGACTGTCTCAGGAGTCGCCGCAGCTGGCGCCTCAGCGGCGTCTAGATTGTCGTTGTCGTCGTCGACGGCGGTGGGCTCAGACACGGGCGTGGATGCAGCAAGCGATGGCTGATCGCTGCTTGAGCTCGCTTCACCTGGTTGGACGCTATCGTCGTGCTCGATGCCCTCACCCTTTTCGTCTATGGGCCCCAGGGGCAGCGTCGCACTCGACGACGACGACGACGACGACGACGACGGCGAAGAGACCTCCTCTGAGGGCTGTTCTGGCTGAGGAAGCTCTGGGGCCTTTGACCAGCGACGTGAGCTGCGCCAGGATCTTGATTTGCGGGGCCGCTTGTCAACGGTCACCGACGGCCTGACGAGGTTGAGCAGGCTGTTGCGCACTGTCCTGCGCAGCGACGATCCAGGCTCGGGAGGCTGGGGCCCGCCCGCAGACGTCGATGACGCAGAGGCGGCCGAGTTGTTGCTGGGGCGCTGCTGCCGCGATGAAGTTTGGCCCATGAGAGTGGGGATAACGCTGTGCTCGCTGTGCTGCTCGACGAGCTCGATGTGCTCGACGACGACGTCGTGGTCGCAGTCAGAGAAAAGGCGGTTGCCGGCGTTGCTGCCGATGAGTAACCACAATGTCAACCAGTGTCAACACTGCATTTGTTCCCCATTTGATTATTAGAAAAAATATAACTATCTACCAATCTATCAACCCTGATCCTCCTACCGCAGTGCATCTCCACCCATCCTTGTCCTGCCCCCGTCGCAGGACAAACCCGTTCTCGCTGCCTGCAATAAAACTCTCTTCCGTCCTTAGCGGCGTATCACTATCACCATCAATGATATCAGGTAAGCTTTCCGAACATGTCAGAAACTCTAGACCAGTGTGCGCTTCGAACTCGTGAACGGTTTTTGGGAGGTGGAAGAACTGCAAGACGGTGAGATGGTGGTTGGGGCAGCGGCTAATAAAAATACCTGGACCAAAGTGCCTTCCGGGGGCGCCACGTTCTGAGGTTCGAGGGAGATGTTCCCCCGCGATGGATCACCTGCAGTAATGCGGTACATGAAAGTATCGGTGCCGAGCAAAAACGTCTCGTCATCTTTAAACGACCTGGCAGCGTCGACGTCCATACCGCTTTGCCGGATCGCTGCAAGAAGCAGCTGTGCGGGGCTGGTACCGTTCAGACTGTTGATCATGTTACCTTCCCGCCTAAGCAGAAAACATCAGTAGTCTATTTGATGGAGGTGCGTCTCATGTACCGAGTGATGGTCATCGGGGGAGAGATGGGAATGATACCTCTGAACGAGGTTTTGATGGTGTTCACGGGTGTTGTGAGTGCTACGCCCACAGCACCAGATTCGTAGATGGCGTCGTTGTGGAAGAGCGTTACGGGGCGTCCAGTAATAAAGGGTGTTGAGGATGCAATTAGACCGAGCTGGGAAGAGTCGGTCGTCGTCCATTGCAGAGGCTAAAAAACGTACACTGGGAGCTGTTAGGGAGCTTAAAAGCCCCTCGGGAGCATTATCTGTAAAGTAAACGACCCCGGTTGGTCTGTACGTGTTAGATGGTTCAGCGTAAGATAAAACAGGCTCACTGGATGTTTTGTAACGCAGCAGGAAGGGGTGGCTTAATCTGGGCCCAGTCGCTGTATTCTTCTACATCCTTCTTACGCAAAGAGTGCCAGCGGCCTACTTGAGGTTCCGCACGGCCAGGAATGGTCGAGCGAAAAGGAACAGCCGAGGGTGGAAGGAAAGCGAGAGAACAGGAAATGTACGAGGGGACAAGCGGGGCAGACAGGCAGCCGACTGTCGAGTGTGAGAGCGTCGTCAGGCGGGTAACGAGTCTGGACAGCGCAGACGGGGGAACATTGGGCGACAGCGCAAAGAGGACCGTCGTCGAGCGCACCGTGGACGACAGCGACAGCGACAGGGCATCGAGGTGGCGGAGCAGCGCAGACGCAGAACGCGCGAGGATGGTCGTCGTCATCACCTGACTCTCACCACCACAATGCACGACCTCGACCTCCTCTGGATCACGTACGTCGTCTCGCACACCCACGCTCCCCTCTAACACACTCCAGCGTACCCACCGTCCTCGTTATCTCGGCTTACTATGCACGTAAATGGTATTATGCACGCCAGCTCAGAGTGTACGGCATTGGCAAAGGAGGTCAGGCGGCTTCACTTTCCTGCAGCTCGTGCTTATCCTTTGCAGCACCTGGGTTCCAGACCAACGTACGAAAAGTGCGAATAACGCCAGAGATTGCGGCGCGGTTGCAGCGCGGGGAGGATGTCAGTCCCGAGGAGATTGCGCGTGCTGCTGCAGAGGCAGACGAGGGAAAGCAGGAGCCGCATAATCCTCTTGCAGGGCGTGGCGTCGTTGAGGAGGTGCAGGTGGGGGCTAACGAGGTTAATGAGTGGCTTCCCGAGAGTATCACTAATCCGAAAAAGAGGTCGAAAGGGAAGAAACGGTGATTGTATCTATGGGCTTGGCTATTGTATATATGATCTTTATGCGAGGATGGAATGGCGCCACGAAGAACTCGCTGTGGCGCTGGTCTGCTTGCAAGTGTCATGTTGTTTTACAGTACAGAATGATTCTTCCAAAATAAATTAAGAGGCAGTTCGCTAGCAGTTTTTTACACAGGTCTCTTGATATAAGCATACTTAGGATCTTCATCTATATATGTAGAACCTCGGGGCAACGGTCAAGCACGGCGTATGCCGATTGAGGATTGTCACGGAGCTCGTGACGCCGGGTGTGACATCTCGCGCTCATCATTGCGAACGCCGAGAACAACGTTTGACAACGCGATGGTTGGCGGCAGCGGCTGGCACCCCAATCTTCAGCACAATCAGACCGCCCAAAGACTTCAAAATGGTCATTTGTCCAGAGCTGCTTCAAATTCAGTTCATGATGCCCAAGGTTTGCTTGCATCCTACCCGATGGCGTCGGCAAATCCTACGAATCATGGTGAGTCTGAACATTTTTTTTATTCTACTTGGGCTCTTCTAACGTTGAGAAAAAAGTTACCCAGCATCTAGGGAATATGACTCTTACTGCTCAGCCGCCGTCGTTTGCTCAACCGAACTATTATATGGTTCATAACGGTGGATATCCACAAGGGAATCCACCGCCGTACACTGAATATGCACAGGAACTGGCATATATTGGTTCACATCATAGTCACAGTAATGATAGGTATTGGAATCAAACCAGAAATGACGCCGTAAGACTATTAGGGGACCAGGCCGGCCCGTATGTGTTTGAATATTCTACTACTGTTCTGGACTCACCGTTATCAGATCGTACTCATACCAGGAACCTGCTAACTGGGCTCCGCAGCCCTCTCTTCAACCTAGTTATCAAACAAACTCACTCGCACAGGCTCTGTTCCAACACACAGCACCTTCGACTGCTTATCCGACTCCTCCTCCGCCAGGTATCACCAGTTCCTCGTCGTCTCTGGCTTTCGCACTGGGACGACCACCCAGTCCCCCAAGAGTATACCCGCCGCAACAGTCGCAGCAATTCTTCAGCAATTACGTGGAGCAAAAGTCTCGTCAAATAGATGCCGTCCGCCGTCCTGCCACTCCTCCTCCACCCCCTGCGCCACCTCCGGTACAAGAGAGCCCCGATCCGCTCGCACTGACAGCTGATAGTGCGCCACAGGCTGTCACGCCTCGCAAACGCAAGGTCTATGTCCAGATCGAGTCTCCGGCGGTGAAACGTGTGCATATCCAGCCGTTCCATACTAACACGCCTCAGACCCCCAAGGCATCGACTTCGAGTAGTAAAGGGAGTTTGAATTCGGGTGCATCGACTCATAGTAACACACCACGCGGAATTGTGAGCATGGCATATGTTGCTGTTCCACCTGCTTCGTGGTTGACTCCCACATCGTCGCGTAAGGGATCGGTCACACATATGTCTGGCAGACAAATGTCGAAGAGCGATGGTTCACCTGATTTGGGAGGGTATGGGTCCGACGATGATGATGGCATGTATAGTCCGAGTAAGAATGATGCCATGAAGAGTTCTGCTCGGCGTACGGGTGATCGCGATGAACGTGGTATGCATATCCAACTCTGCCGATTTTTTTCTTTGCTGATTCGCGCATATAGTACCGCTCGAGAAACTTATCTCGCTCATTGAAGATATCTTCGAGGCCGAGGACTCTCTTCCATCCGAAGTCGACATTTCGGATCTTCCTCAGGACTTTTTTTCTATGCTTACAACGATAGATGTTGCGCGCCCGTTATTGAATTCCACCGTCATGCGCAAACTCACCAAGTACATCGGCCATGTTGCTCGCCCTATCAAGCGTATTCGAGCGGGTGTTCAGAACACGCCCAAGGGCAAGGGTCGGATGAACGAAGTTGATCCGCAGATCTTGTCCCGCTTGCTGAAAATCCTCGAACGGAACGTGCGGGCTGGGGAAGATGTGGATCCGTTTCGGTATACTGCGCCCCCACGCGCCCCGGTAGCGTCCCCGAGCAAGAAGAGCGCTAAGAAGCCCGCGAGAGGAAAGAAAGTGGATCGTCGGTCAAAGTCAAAGACCCCAGGATCGGACGCGGAAGATGATGGTGCTGGGGAGGACCGTGCTGGGACTGCGGACGCTGTGGCGGAACTGACGGATGTTGAGTTTGATATACTCGCAAAGGTGCTGGAGATTGCACGCGATAGTATAATCGCTGCAGATTGCTGCATTGCGTTTCTTGCTAGTGATAGGCTCACTAAACAGGTAAGATTTTGTCATGAACCAAGCCGTGCTTGTCCTTCTGACTTTTGACAGTTGTACTCGGAGGAACTTATAACTGCGTGTTTGAGTACGATCAAAAACCAGCTCACAAAGATTGTCTATCCATTTGTCGAGGCATCGGCTGATCTTGGGCCTCAGAGCAGCGCCAGTTCGAACGTCGTGGCCAGCATTAGCCCATTGTTGCATCACCTCGTTCTAAGCTCGTCGTCTACAGCCCAGTTACATCGTCGACAACTTAGTGAGATGTTTCAAGCACTGTCCGCTGTGTTGCCCCGAATCAACAGCTTGATCAACGCAGAGAGCGTCGCGATGAGTGATGCTATCATCATTCAAGCTGTATATATTACCATTGGACCGTTCTTTGTTGTGGATAATGTCGGAGGTGATAGTGATGGAACAAGTGGGAACAGGAAAAAAGCCGGAGACGCGGGTAACGTCATCCTAAGGACGTTTGGCAAGAGTGCCATGAGAGGGCTGAGGTTGGATGCGTTGGCTTTGATCAGGAGTGTGAGTCTTGCGTCTCACTCAACTGTGTCTTTGGTTTAATGTGCCGTTGTGCAGATATTTGCCAACCACGAAGATCAAAGATCTTGGATAATCGAGGAGATTCTGAGCTCCTTGATTAAACTTTCGGACACCAAACAGAAAGCTGGTCAATTCCGGTATAACCAAATACTCATATTGAGACCATCTTCTTACTCTTTTGTAGTCTCCGAGATGGAAGGTCCATTCGGACCGTGTCTGCCCTCCTTTTACAGCTAGTGCAGACTTCCGCACATGATGTACGGATCGAAGCGAGGAAGATTGATAAGGCTCGACAAAATCGCTTCGCGCTCAAGAGGCAGGAAAGTCTGACGGAGAGCCAACTCAACCTCTTATCTCCTGAACCCTTCCTTGATGACAATGATTTAGAAGAGATTCAACTCTATGGGTCTGCTTTGGACTCGGCGATCAAAGCTGCAAAGACGATCATACTTTTCCTCACCCAGAGGTGCATTGGATATTTCTTTTTTTCGTTATTCATATTGATGCGCTCGTCATAGGTCTGGCAAGGGCAAAGCGACGAAGAATTCCAACGAGGCAGAATACCGAGCAATCTTCGACAACCTCATCTCGGATCTTTTGTCTGTTCTTTATTGGCCAGAATGGCCTGCTGCAAGTCTTCTACTTAGCATTGCATCCAAATTCATGGTAATTACAACAACACAACTCACATGAGCAGAGAATTCTTATCATGCCAAGGTTTCATCGCTGGATGATATCAAGACGACCCAGACGGACAACGCTGCAAAAACAATTGCGCTTGATCATTTAGGCGTCATCGCGGCTCGTATTCGGTCGAGCATGCTCAAGGTGCAAAAGACCGATGGGGACTCGGGACCAAAGTACAAGGCCTTGAAGCCACTTGACGAGGCGAGTCTCTTTACTCTCAAGCCTGCCTTTTCTGTCCTTACTATACTTCTGTAGATCATCTCTACCGTCAATGTAAAGCAGCTAGATAAGCTTCTTGCGGCTCACAAAGATATAGCAGTCCATCTCAGTAAACGCTCTTCCGAAGACCAGGCTTGTGATGTGAGTATCATCCTCGTTCTGGTTCCTTGACTGATTTACAATGATGCAGAGTGCGCGAGAACTCACTGCAGCAACATTAGGTCAAGAGCTGGCTGCTGGACTTAAGCAGATCAATACATGGATTGCCGAACCTAATGCAGACGATGATCTTAATCTAAAAGACCAGTCAAAGCTTGAGCCTTTTGGGCAGAGGCTTAAGAGTGCTCTCAGGGACGTTTGGAAAGAGCCTGCGGCTGATGTTTTCGACATTGGGTAGGTTTAATCATGCTAGCTTGCATCATGATACTACATTTTTGCAGATCACAAGAGGAAGTCGCACGTATTGATCGTCTCGCAGAAGAAGTGGGAACCATTCAGAGTTTGAGGAATTCTTTCCAACCAATCCTGACTATCATATTGATGGCATTGGATGCACCTCCAATCTTCATGCGTACGAAAGCTTTACGTGCTTTGGGTCAAATTGTCATGAGCGATGCCTCTATCCTGGCTACGGTGCGCGCGTCCGTTTTCCGACATGCGATCACGTTCTTATGACCTCACCTAGCCGAATGTTCGCCGTGCAATTGAGAGCCATCTTCTCGACAGTTCTTCTGCCGTACGCGACGCTGCAGTAGAATTAATTGGGAAATACATGATCGATTCTCCTGAAGTTGCTGGCGATTACTTTCAGAAGATCGCCGATCGTATTGCTGTGAGAGTTATCAGTCGTGTTTTTGTGAATGACGGGCTCATTTTTTCTTTCAAAGGATACGGGCCTTGGCGTCAGAAAGCGGGTCATCAAACTTCTGAAATCTTTCTACAGCGTTACTGAGGATACAACACGACGTATTGATATTGCTACGCGTATTGTGCTTCGTATGCTTGATGAAGATGAGACTGTTAGGGATTTGGCGCTCAAGACAATTGAGGAACTTTGGTTCCCAGCTGCTTCAACTCTGCCCTCAGCAATGAAATCAAAGACCATCTCGTCGTCAAATTCTCAAGACAAGGGGCCCCTGCTCACAAAAGTTGCCATCATCATGGGAACAGCTGCAAACTTTAGAGATCGACAATCACCTCTTGAAGAATTGTTACACAAGATAATGGCGGACAAGTCTGGTTCTGAAGCTACATCCTTGCATCTACGCTATACTGAGATTTGCGGAACTTTGATCGATGGTTTAGTTGATGCTTCCGATCTTCCTGGCTTCGTAGGCAGGTTTTGTTTGTCTCGGCACTCAATTTCTCATTTTTTCTCTTCAGACTGTGTTCAACTGCATTCGGACAATCCACCTCTTTGCTTCTGCGTACCCTGGAATTCTTTCTGGTTCCAACGCATCAACTCTCTTACCGTATCTGAAGAACGCGACCACGGTGGGATCTGAATTTGATTTGAGAGCAAGTTACTCACACCGCTCTTGTTGCCAGCAAGAAGAGCAAGCCACCTCTGATTATCTCCTCAAGATATTCAGATTATCTATACCTCATATGCCCAAGACTGCAGCCAAGTTTGCTCAGGAACTTCAAACAGCACTTCAACCAATGATCATCAAGCCTAGCGGCGGCGGAGTTCAGGTTGGCTATAGTCTTGTGGCTTGGCCTTCAGCTTATCTATCATCATCAGGTCTTGCAAGAGAGCGTGGCTTGCATGTGTATCGTAGTCCAGCATTTGACACACGACTTCACTAGATTGGTGAATCTACTCAAGTCATGCAATGGTAGGCTGACATGATCAAACCAATTGATTTTTGAGATTTTATTATTTTCTTTTCAGCACGTTTGCAGGAAGCAATCAAGCGTCCTCTCTCGAATGCGATGACCGCTAACGATGTTCGGACATTGTCAATCCTCATTTTTATCGTCGCACTACTCGGTGAACATTGCAATTATGATGCTGTTCGAAGAGACCACGATGGTATGTCCCTTACGTTTCCTCCTTTCTAGTATCTGAGTTTCGACACCCCCTCAGAACTCGCTTCCGACATTAGTAGTATATCGCAGGCAAGGTGCTCTTTACCAGTGTCAGGAAGCAAAACTGATTTGTGGGCTAGGGATTAATTGTGGAACATATCTATGACAGCCTCTTGCAACTCTATACAAAGTATACCGTGCCATCACTTCAAGGACGTATCCTGCAATGCCTTGGTGGGTTTTTAGAGATATATGTCGTGTTTGTGACTAATCATCAATCGGATAGGTTTTCTCTTTCGTGCCCAGCCAACGTTGATGACCATGGAGCGGTCTGCATCGATTATGGATGCTATATTTGCTTCTCAAGAGGAAGAATCTCGAGCGCGACTGCTGAAGATTATCCAAGAGTTCCTGATATCGGAAGCAGCAAAACATTCCGCTAAAGAAAAAGGTATGTGAATTGATCATGGCCCCGCTTTCGCTTGCTCATCTTTTTGCAGAAAACACCAAGGAAAAGTCGAAAACCACAGATGTTAATATGGATGAATTGGTCGGAAATACTGATGGATTTGCGGATTCGGGGTTTGTTCATTCGTATAACTTCATTGAAAGAAAACTGATTGCTCTTTTTTACAGTGTCAGTTCAGCCATCGTCCAACGTTACCTTAGCCCCATCTTGGATGCAGTTTTGTCTCAGAATCCTCAAATTCAAGCCACTGCCATTGACGTCCTTAGCTTTACCATCAAGCAAGGTTTAGCACATCCACTACAAGTCAGTGGCCCATCCAATGTATTTTCGATATGGGCTGATGTTCAAGACAGTCATTCCCTGTGATCATTGCTCTAGAAACCAGTCCCCTCCCGCATTTGTCCAATCGTGCCAGCGCTCTTCATTCAGTGTTACACACGAAACATGCGTCACTTCTTAACACTCGTTACACCATCAGTGCTCGCGCATCGTTTGATTATCAAAAGAAGGTCACATCCGGGCCTGTTCGGGGTTAGTTTCGGTTCTTACATGTACAGCATCCAAATGCTGAATTTCCCCAGGATTCCGCGCGCAGGCACCTCCAGTGGCACTCTTACAGCGATGGTACTTCCTCGTGCGAGAAAAGAGGACGACAAGGCAAGATTTTCTCAAGGCAATGGTCAAAGTCTTCCAGGAGCTCCCTGCAAATCGTACCACCCAGGTACCATTTTATGTCAGTCATTGAATCGCTTTGCTCAAACACCACATTGTAGGATGATGTTGACTTTACACGCTACATGGCTGAGAACTTTTCGGCGTTTGATTATAAGACGCAAGAGGAAGTCTTTACTGTGATCAGGTATCTGACCATCGTACTTTCGACGACCGGAATGCAGTTATTGGAGACAATCTCACCTTCGCACTTGCTTTCTCACTTACGGGCTCCTTCTAATTCTGAACCTGTAATACCTGCATCTAACACACCTGTACGTCTCCGGTGAGCTAGCTGAGTCACACCTAACCTGTGCTACAGGATGCAATGGTGGGAGTGATTGAGACAACTCGTAAGGGTAAATATTTAGAATTACTTTGTTTGACTTACATCTTGTCTAGCCACCAAGCCTCCCCTTGAACTTCAAGAGAGAATTTCTGTCATGAAAAGCTCCGTAATAATTGCAATGGTCATGCTTCTCAAGGCTCACCTAAAAACTCTGTATTCTTTGTCGGAGGAGTATGTCCGTCAAACAAATTTTTTTCCCAATTCAACTGACAATTGCCTTCAGTAAATGTAGCAAATTCTCTCTGGGAAAGAAGAGCGCTATAGGAGACAAACCCGCTGTGAAGCGTCACGACAGCATGACAATTTCTTGGGATCGATTACCGTTTGCTTTGAATCCAATACTCACGACGGATGATGTTGAAAATCAAAAGGCCCGGGTACGCTAAGGTGTCTTTCCATCTGACTCTTTGCCTCACGAATAAATCGTACTAGTTTATTGACATTTGGAACGAAGACGGTGTCACCGCTGAACCTGAAGATGAATTTCTGTAATTGTTGCTCCTTTTTTTATTCGCTGGCAAAGGATTGCATCCTTCGACTTGTACCTTATATCATTATCGCTGGTCATGCTTACATCTCGTTACAATAGTTCACTCCAGGTATAATTGTCATTGCTTGTACTTCACAGTATCGTATCATATACCCTCGCCTCTGTACATGTATTCGAGTCGCTATATTTTTGACTTGCGATGGGGATGGTTGTGTATCTTGAATCAGACAAATGTTAACAAATACAAATATCCCTCTCCTCTCATCCAAACCTCGACCGACCGGAACGAAATGGCAGATGTTGCAGTTCCGCCACAGGAATCAGAGCCTATGCAAGGCATAGTTGCTCCTGTACCTATTCCAGCATCAGCAGCAGAAGCTGTTGCGCCACCCGCAGAACCCGATAATGCATGCGAGACCCTGTATATCCAGAACTTGAATGAGAAGATCAAGACAGACGGTGAGTCAACAGCTCTCTCTCAAGATATGTTATATGATTTATTGGTATTGTAGTTATTAAATCTTCATTGAAGAACTTGTTCAAGTCGTACGGAGAAGTTCTGGATGTTGTTGCCCACAGTAACCTGCGCATGCGTGGTCAAGCGTTTGTTTCATTCTCTTCTAAGGATAGCGCTTCAAAAGCGTTAAGGGATGTTCAACGGTTTCCGTTATACTCTAAACCTATGGTAGGCTCAGTTACTTGCTCCGTCGTTACTGAACTAAAGACATACCTAAGCAAATATCATTCGCAAGGACACGATCGGACGCGGTGGTGAAGAAACTAGACGGGGACAATTATGAGTCACACAAGGCGCAGCGAGACGAGCATAAGAGTGCGTTCATTTGGTTCCTGTTCAATTGTCTGATTAATGTTCTCGTATTCACAGAGACGACACGGTATACAAATCCCCTGAAGCAAAAGTTTCGTGCAAAAAGGATGGCGTCAGACAGTGCGTTAGACAGGTCGTTTCTCTTTTCTTATTTTACTCACCAAATTTCTAGTGGATGGTGCCGCAACTATGCCAGCACCCAAACGTCCAAATGTCCAAATGCCAGACGAATACCTTCCTCCCAACAAAATTCTATTCCTACAGAACCTGCCCGAAAGCGTCACAAAAGATCAACTCGTGGCTCTTTTTTCGCAGTGTGTTGCCATCTGTGGACCGTGATTGCTTGAATGTTGACATGTTTCTTTTTCAGATATCCGAATTTGTACGAAGTACGCCTTATACCTACCAAAAAGGACATTGCTTTCGTGGAGTTTATGGACGAGGGAAGTGCGGGTGTTGCCAAAGATGCTCTGCACAATTACAAGCTCGACGGCGAGAACAAGATTAAGGTCAGCTCTAACCTTTTCTCCCATCGTCTTTGGCTAAGGTTACGTTACTCGCTCGTTTAGATCACATTCGCAAGAAAGTAGTGCCATGTATATCAGCATCACTTGTAATTGCTTTTTGTACCATAAGTAATGATCATCTTTTCGTATCTAAAGCGGCCACTAGTGAGATATAAATATAAGGAAGGTGCGGCAGCCGGCAAAAACCGGGACGGCACGTTCTAAATTGGTCGTCGAGTCCTCCTCGATTTTTTGTCTTCGTTCCCCAACGAACAGCGACGTAGAATCGGACGAGAAGAGAACGCAGGAGCGCCCTTGGTACCCCGCGCGTTGGCGGGGCAAAGATATGGGTAGACGCCAACCCGAATGGTCAGCAAACAGCATGATTGGTGAGCAGGGCACACGACATCGTTAAGTGCTCGTCAATCTTACTAGGCTTCCATGCAGCTGGCGCGGGGGGCGGCCTTGTAGCCAGCATTGCGACGTGCCCGCTCGATGTCGTGAAGACAAAGTTGCAGGCTCAGCGGGCAATCCAGGGACAACGCGGTTACCTGGGCGTAGTGGGTGCGTCGTAGAAGCTTATCAGTTGCCTCTTTCTTGACATATTTTCAGGCACTGTCACCAATATACTCTCAGATAATGGCTTTCGAGGCCTATATCGCGGCCTGGGGCCCACGATCCTTGGTTATTTACCCACTTGGGCAATTTATTTCGCAGTATATGACGGCATTAAAGGCTTATTTGGAGAGCCACCTATGGGAAGCATCCCAGTCAAAGAACAGGAACGTCTCTACCCGGCAGCGCAACCCAAAGGATACCAGCCGGTAGCACGAGAGCATCCGTGGTCTCTGCACATCCTATCCGCAATGACTGCAGGCGCAGCAAGCACGATATGTACCAATCCCTTGTGGGTAATCAAGACTCGGTTCATGACTCAGACCAAGGACGAGATCCGATACAAACATACGCTAGATGCCGCATTAACCATATATCGGACCGAAGGCCTTAAGGCTTTTTATCGTGGTCTTCTGCCAAGTTTGATGGGAATTGCCCATGTCGCAGTGCAATTTCCTCTTTATGAGCAGCTCAAGCTTGTTGCTCGTGAGTGCAGTGTCTACGATATTGAGTAATTCTGTAACTTTATCCTCTCTCTCGGTGCAGAAGGTGACTCGGAAAAACCATTGACGAGTCAAATGATTCTCCTATGCTCCGCCATCTCGAAGATGACAGCATCCATCGCGACATACCCCCACGAAGTTATAAGGACGAGGCTGCAGACGCAGCGACGACCGCTGGCGGACGATATGTCATCAGACGGGATGATCAAGCAGCATCAACGGAGAGGTGTTATCTATACCACGAAGAACCTCGTTAGGAAGGAAGGATGGACCGGCCTGTATCGAGGGTTGTCGATCAATCTTATTCGCACTGTCCCAAACAGTGCCGTTACTATGTTAACGTGCGTCTTTGCTCTGTGGTTCAACAGCCAAGTCTGACGCGAGATATAGCTACGAGTTGCTCATGCGCCATCTTGATAAACGGACTACCAGATGATATCCTTCCCTGCATGCCCAACTAGACTAAACCATGGTGTAATATTCATTTACCACGATGTTTGTTGCTACATCTTTCCCCAGTCTGTATCCAGTAATTATCTAGACTCTCAAAAGTATTCTTTACTCTCGACCGATGAGGTCCGACGCTTGCGCTCAAAGAAAAGCCGGAAAGGATCGACGGCGGTCACTACACTTTACATAAAAAAAAGCCGGACCTGGGAGCGCTCAGTAGGTCGGCGGCATCTTCCGAGGGAGATCACGTGCTGGTAAGTGAATAGCTGGAATATATTTCGTCTGGTCTTGCACTCTGGTTTTTGCTTTGTTACTATGCTGTCCAGGCAAGTCCTACGTCGCTTCCCAGCGACTTACAGGGCCGCCAAGGTGTCCCCGTCCCTTCTTGCGGGCCCACACCGTACTCTCGCCACCCCGGCCCCGTCTCCCAACGATGCATTTGCGAACGGGACTAATGCTTACTATGCCGACCAAATGTATCGCCACTGGAGGCAGGACCCTAAATCTGTCCATGCGTCCTGGGACGCCTATTTCTCTGGGCTAGACAGCGGTATTTCCAGTCCTCAGGCGTTTACTCCACCCCCGGGCCGTTTTCTTCCTCACCCGACGGACGGGGCCCCCGCTTTGCATGCCAACGGAGGGGCAGAACTCGATGTCCATCTCAAAGTGTGTAGTCTTATGGATGTTCGCCTGTCATTCTAATTTTGTCACTGTAGACTCAATTGCTTGTCCGCGCATACCAAGTACGTGGCCATCACGTCGCAGATCTTGACCCCCTCGGTATTATGGATCCCGACCTTCATGACGTCCGGCCTCCAGAACTAGAAATCAGTCATTTCGGCTTCACCGAGCGCGACCTTGACATGGAGATCACGCTTGGTCCTGGAATTCTCCCTCATTTCGCGACCGGAGATCGAAAAACGATGAAACTCCGGGAAATCATCGCGCTGTGTAAACGTATTTACTGTATGTTTCGTAGCAATCTTTGATGGCGTTTTTGGTCTAATAATAATATTGCCAGGTGGCGCCGTGGGTATCCAATACGTCCATATCCCAGACAAGGAGCAATGTGACTGGATCAGGGAGCGTGTCGAGGTCCCCAAACCGTGGAATTATACCGTGGAAGAGAAACGCATGATTCTTGACCGCCTCATTTGGTCAGAGTCTTTTGAAAAGTTCATTGCTAGCAAGTATCCCAACGAGAAACGTTTCGGTCTCGAGGGTTGTGAGGCTCTCATTCCCGGTATGAAGGCCCTCATCGATCGTTCCGTCGACAACGGCGTCAAACATATCACCATTGGCATGCCACACCGTGGTCGTCTCAACGTTCTTGCCAATGTTATCCGGAAACCCCTCGAGGCCATCCTCAACGAGTTTGCTGGTGCTGCTTCCGACGATTCACCAGCTGGGGACGTCAAATATCATCTCGGTGCCAACTACATCCGCCCCACTCCTTCCGGGAAAAAAGTCTCGCTTTCCCTTGTTGCAAACCCATCGCATCTAGAAGCTGCGGATCCAGTCGTTCTCGGAAAGACACGTGCTATCCAACATATAGAGAATGACGAAACTGTGCATGCAACCGCTATGGGTGTCTTACTCCATGGTGACGCTGCGTTCGCGGGGCAGGGTGTCGTTTATGAGACTATGGGCATGCACAACCTTCCCAGCTACGGTACGGGAGGCACTATCCACCTCATCGTCAACAATCAAATTGGCTTCACCACTGACCCTCGCTTTGCGCGCTCCACTCCTTACCCCTCTGACATTGCCAAGTCTATCGATGCTCCCATCTTCCATGTCAACGGCGATAATGTAGAAGCTGTGAACTTTGTATGCCAAATTGCTGCCGACTATCGTGCCAAGTACAAGAAGGATGTCGTCATTGACATTGTCTGCTACCGTCGTCACGGCCACAACGAGACAGACCAACCCAGCTTCACCCAGCCCCGCATGTACCAGGCCATCGCCAAACAGCCTACTCCTCTCACTCAGTACACCAAGTTCCTCGTCGGTCGTGGTACGTTCACTGAAAAGGACATTGAAGAGCATAAGAAATGGGTTTGGGGCATGCTCGAGACCGCTTCTGTCGCTGCGAAGGACTATGTCCCCACTAGTAAAGAGTGGCTCTCTGCCTCATGGCAAGGGTTCCCCTCGCCCAAGCAACTCGCTGATCAGACGCTTCCGACCCGTGTCACTGGTACTGACGAGGCGACTCTCAAGCGAATCGGCAAGTCCATCTCTCAGTGGCCCACAGGCTTCACCCCTCACAAGAACCTTGCACGTATCCTGACCACGCGTGGCAAGACCGTCGAGGAGGGCAAGAACATTGACTGGTCTACGGCCGAGGCGCTTGCGTTCGGTTCTCTCGCCCTAGAGAAGATTCACGTCCGTGTCTCTGGGCAGGATGTCGAGCGTGGAACGTTCTCTCAGAGACATGCTATGATCCACGACCAAGTCAATGAGCAGCAGTATGTTCCTCTTAATGACCTCGGCTCAAACCAGGCGCGTTTCGTCGTGTGCAACTCCTCTCTGTCAGAGTTTGGTACACTCGGATTTGAGCTTGGATATTCCCTTGTCTCTCCTGACGCGCTCACCATGTGGGAGGCGCAGTTCGGTGACTTTGCAAACAACGCTCAGTGTATCATTGATCAGTTCATTGCGGCTGGGGAGAGGAAGTGGCTCCAGCGCACGGGGCTTGTGATGAGTCTTCCTCATGGCTACGACGGACAGGGCCCGGAGCACTCGAGTGGAAGGATTGAACGGTTCTTGCAGTTGTGCGATGATCATCCTCATGTGTTCCCTACTCCTAAGAAGATCGAGCGCCAGCACCAAGACTGCAATATGCAGGTTGTGTACCCTACGTATGTTTTGTTTTCACTCTGTCGTGATTCTGTTGCTCATTAGTTGTTCAGGACTCCCGCCAACTACGTATGCCGAACTTTTTGTGTTCGTGTCGTGTGACCATCTGATGTATGTTATTCCTCAGTTCCATGTTCTCCGCCGCCAAATCCACCGTGACTTCCGTAAACCTGTGAGCTACGTTGTTCTTAATCCTCCATCTGTCGCTTACCTAGCATTTCCGGTTCTTAGCTCATTGTTTTCTTCTCGAAGAGTCTTCTTCGTCACCCTAGAGCACGCTCCGAGCTGTCTGAGATGGTCGGAGATACCCACTTCCAACGATATATCCCGGAAACCCTCCAGGAGACACTAGTTGCTCCAGAAGAGATCAAACGCCACATTCTTTGCACTGGTAAGCTTAGATGTACTCGTCATTGATCTTCATGATTGACGTTTGGTGTAGGTCAAGTATACCATACGTTGTTGCAGGAGCGTGAAGAGAAAGGTATCAAGGATGTCGCTATTAGCAGGATCGAACAACTTTCGCCCTTCCCTTACGACCAGGTCAGTTGTTGTTTTTCTTTTGTTTCACTGACTCGACGTCTCTTCTAGTTGACCCCTCATCTCGATATGTATCCCAATGCCGATCTGCTATGGTGTCAGGTATGTCCTTTGTCATGTTCATGCCCACTGATATTGATTGTTGTGTAGGAGGAGCCTCTGAACAACGGCGCGTGGAGTTATGTCGGACCCCGCATCTACACTGCTGCTGGGCAAACGCAACACCATAAGGGCAAGTATCCGTACTACGCCGGCCGCGGTCCCACAAGCTCCATAGCAACGGGCAGCAAGGTATATGACAGCCCGAGTTTTGTGAATATATACTGACATGCGAACAGGCGCAGCACAATAAAGAGATCGAGTCGTTCCTTCGTGATGCATTTGATTTGTCGAGTGGTAATCACTGAATACATACATACTTAGTTGACAAGCACAAATTAATTTATTTACTTTAAATGCTTTACATACAATATAATGATGGTGAGAACAAACAAACAGGAAATTTGGACGGTGACGGTCATGTTGCCGTCGATTTTGCCTTCCCTGCGGGTCACCGCGCGCCGATGGCTTCTTCCCACCGCCGCACGCGCACTCTCCACCGCCAAAACGAACTCCAAAGACGCCGAAATCTTGAACCTCGCCCGCATCCAACTCGGTCAGCTCGCCGTCGACAACCATGCAGCCCGCCCCGCTCCCCCGCCACTAACCCCTCCTCCGAGCCCTTCGACAATTATGAACATCCCCCCCGCTGAAGACCCCCTCCTCTACTACGTGACCTCGCATCTCATGCGCCACGGGCATCGCGCACGCGCCGCCCGGATCGTTTCGAATATCCTCTTGTACATCCACGCGTGGACACGGGCGCCGCCGCTTCCGATACTGAGGAAGGCAATAATTGACGCTGCGCCTGCTGTGAGGACTCTGAGCCATCGGAAGGGCGGGAAGACGTTGTACAAGCCGACGGCGCTGTCGGAGAAGAAAAGGATGTTTTTTGCGCTCCAGCATATCAAGAAGGGAAGTAGGGCGAGGACGGGACGGACGATCGAGGAGAGGATGGCGAGGGAGATGATCATGATTGTTGAGGGGCTGGATAGCGAGGCGTTGAGGGAGAAGATGAAGATGCATGACTTTGCGATGGTCAATAGGTCCGTCGAGTTTTTTCTTTTCCGCTTGAGTTTCTCACAATTTTTATGAAGGGGAAATGCTCAAAGCCGCGTCTGATTATATGCCTATACTGGCCAACAGATAGTCGTATCCAGTCAACATTGTAATGGAGTCTTGTTCCTTCGTTGGGCTTGTAGGGGTTGGATTGTAACATTGGGGCGACCTACGAATGATATTAGACGCTGGTTTCAGGGTTTGTTCTTTCTGTGGACCCTCGAAGCTCGAGGCAAAGCAACCTTGAATTGTACCATGTTTTGCTTCCCCCAATTTCTCTCAGAACACATCCGCAACCGAGAGATTTCTGTTTCCCCGGATAGCGTGACTCGAGTCGTAACGCCGACTTGTCGACGGAGGCCGAACCCTGCACAGAGATATTGCATCACGTGATGTGATGACAAATCCTCAGGATTTTTGTCGGTCCCTTAGTTACTCTCACTTCGGGAAATTGTGTGAATTTCTTGAGAAAAACGTGTTAGAAACATGTTATATGATTTCTAACACGTTTTTCTTGGGGAAAATTCAAAATATAATTTGAGAAATATTGTAAAAAAAATCTTTTATGTTTTCCGACGGTTTCTCGGGGTAAAAAATAAATTTTTCTAATATGTTAACCAAGAAAAACTTGAAGAAATACAAATAGTGTTTCTTGCTTTTTTCTGAAAAAAAAATTATCATGTACCTTTTTTGTTTCTTTGGAAACATTAGTCATTTTTCAGTCAAGTGTTTCCCAGGAGATATTAATTTTTTCCAAGAAACATGTATTAAAAAACCTTTGAGTATTTCTGCAGAAACATGAATTAGAACTATTAATCACCTCGATGAGCGTGCGCTGCTTGTCACATGCTGAGCAGCGGGCTCAGCAGTGGGCTCATTGGTACACCAACAATGATCAGTAAATATATATACAAGTGATGTTACTACTATGATTTTCTGTACAACTATATTAATGTTACATTGACACTATTACAACTGCAAAAAAATTTCAGTTTTGCATTGGTTAAGGTGTTTCAAAGACTTACCTCCCTGCAGCAGCTAATATCAATGCAAAGCCACTTACCCCAGACACGCCCCAATGATGAGACCAAAATTGGTCTGAAGCTAAATAGATTTAATTTTGAACTTTACAAATTTTTCAGTTTTCTCATTTAGTAGACGTGACATGACAGTCACATGACCCAAACACATGACCAACATGACTGAATTTTGGAAATTCTTGACTTCAAAAAACATGATCTACAACGACTCATACAGTGTAAATATTTTGATAAAAATAATACAAATTATACTATACTTAGCTAGTGTATACATTTACTAACATTCAGGCTGTCGAAACAGCTTCAATTCAACTGTACAGTTCATAAAAACTCTGATTTTCAAGTAGTATATAAAGGCTCAAAATGTAGTATAAAAACAACTTCAGAGTTCGAATCTCATTTAAGCTCAATTCTATTGATATTTGGTCTTTTAACTCACATTTTTGGGTCATTTCACATTCAGAATTTATGAGAATGAATCAGAATGGAGCTTAGATGTGATTCAAACTTTGGGGTGTAACAATTGATTGTTGTTTATGTTACATTTTGAGCCTTTATATACCAAACACAGAACCACCAAAAACACAAGTTAAATGGTCAAATATCAAGAGTTGGTCATTTTTGGTAGTTAGCCACATCTACTCTCATAAATTCCAAACACAGAACCACCAAAAACACAAGTTAAATGGTCAAATATCAAGA
>JAGGAX010000093.1:3249-26270 GCA_017657335.1 Termitomyces titanicus | reverse complement strand
AGGCCTTTATACCTCAGGCATGCACCTATTCAGATACATCAAAGCCAATTGTATTAATTTACGATGGGCATGGTTCACATGTCACGTACAAAATGATTGATTCTGCATGCCAAGAAAATGTCATTCTTTTCTGTCTTCCTCCTCACACTATGCATAGACTTCAACTCTGCAATGTTGGAGCCTTTAGCCCTCTGAAGCGTGCCTGGGAAGCATGATGTGATGCTTATCTTGATACACATGGACTTCTTCTAGAAGCTCGTGATGTTGTTGCAGAATATATGGTTGCACGTTCCACTTCATTCAAAGAGGAAACAATACAGCAGGCCTGGCATAAATCTGGTATTGGTGCAGATGAATCCGGCATATATCCTCGGTGCAACCCATCCATCTTTACAAAAGCTGACTTTGCACCAAGTGTTCCAAGCTCCACACAGCTTGATCTACCCAATGGATACCCAACTCCATTTGTTCATGATCCTTGCTTATCTGAATCAGAATTTTCTGATTCAGAAACATCTGAGTCTGAAGTAGGCACTGGTCTGAACTCTCTGAATCAACCAACAGACAGCTCAGTTCAAATCACAATCATGACTCCTCCAACAGATGAGCAGCTTGCCGAACCTGGCCTTTTTCTTGTTGTGAACAGCTCTTCCTCATCATTTCAGGACTCTTCCGATCACGATTTATGGTCTGACACGAGCTCTGATAGTGCTTCCAATGACAGTACAGATGATGAACACATCCAAAATCTTAAACAGCAAGTACGCAAGTATAAAAATCTTTATAAGAGGCAAAAGGAGACTATGAAGAAGGCTGTTGATGAAATTGAGCAGGCAACCAGTCATGCCATACTGGCTGGTGAGCATATAAAGATGCTACAAGGACAGGCTAATGCAAAGAAGAAGAGGAAGGATGGGAATGGATGAGTTATTCACATTGGCTCACAAATCATCACATCTGAGGAGGGCTTGGAGGAAGCTCAGAAGCAGAAGGAGGCAAAGGAAACTAGGTTACAGTTAGAAGCGGAACGTGCCCAGTGGAAGGAGGACACACAGAGCGCTATTTGGGCTGAACAATCTCAAGTTGGTCGCAGCAACATGATTTTTGAAGGCACTCTTTGCACCCAGAAACTTCAGGGTCTTCGGAACATTTGCTGGACTCTGGAACTTGACGAGACAGGAACGATCCCCATATTGACTGAACGAATCAGACAGTACTTTGATACCAAACCTCTCCTTTGTAACGATCATTGTTATGCTGCACTTTTCAACACTAAACAAGGCACCAAACAAGCCAGTGTGGAGGAAAGCAAAGGTAATTTTGCAGATAATGAAAATGATGAAGAATGTGGAAGCCCAGTAAGACCGTTTCAACGATGTCACCTCACAGACTTGGGCACAACAAATATAGCTCAGAGAACTATGACTTTCAACCTGCCTGGGATTCAACTCAGAATTTCTTCAATCAAAGGCCATTCTATGACATGGTACTGCTATCAGAACATTCCATTCAATACCCACATCCATATACCCCGCATCTGTATACCCCACATACACATACACACATTGCATACCCTCACGCATCCACATCTAGCAAAGTCCACGTGCATTGACATGCATACACAGAACCAATACCAGCTATAAATAAAGCTTCTGAGACTTCACGAGCATGTACAGTATCAGATGGGTGGACAAATCAAATGTATTTACAGAACAGACCTTTTATAGAACATTTTTAGACGATCAATGTATTCATTATTACAGCTAACTCGGAATGGATGGAGATGAGGACTCTTGATATTCAGTGTCAGGCAAAAAGACAAGACCATCACGGAGCATGCAAAATCAATTCAGTTGCGTAGTCAAGAAATCAGAGACAGGGCAGATATGAAGCAAAGACATAGAAGTAGATCTTGTGGAAGTGTGATGTGGAGACAAATTGAATTAACAAAATGGTAAACAGCTCAAGTTCTGATTATTTTTGTGTCTTCTTTTGTTCAGGGAATTAGATGGTCCATGGGCTATATGCATGGTATCTACTCAGATAGTCAGAAGTTATCAGAAGCTATAAACAACATACGAGTTGCTATAAAATCTCTGCATGCAATGTTTTCCTTCCTCATTGCTGCTATAGCTTCTCTGATAACTCCTATCTGCTGATTGATTTGTTGGAGTTGTACATCCATATTGTCTTTCATATTGTATATCTCATCCAGGAGTTTTCTAAGAAGTTTTGTGTCTGGAAAGTGGGAGACGAAATCTTGGAGACCACTAGAGTGCAATGAAATGGGCAAGCAAGCGTGGTTGTCCCATAGAACAGGCTGGTATCGTAGAGCTGATGGCTGTAAAGGCTCATTGTTTTTGTCTACTGACTCTGAAATGTGTGTTGTGATGGAAGATGCAAAGGTGGAATGTGAGGGTGGATCGACTATTGCAAGTCAAGAACAAGTTGGCTCCAAGCTTTTGGCACATGAATGGCAACGTTGCGGAATCTGAAAGTTTGGCAGGGTCACAGTAGTGTCACATTTCATTTCACGTTAAAAATGCACCTTCTATCGGGATGCCTGTAGCATCTCTAGAAGAGCAAGAAAAAATACAAAACTTGGAGGAACCGTAGATTAGATACTATATACTGAACTCCCAGAAGCTCTAAGATATCCGTCAAGAATTTGATGAAAGCTGAAAGCATCCAAAATCTTGTTTTATATCCGGGTCATCAATAGTAACTGAGACATTCCTTAGTTTGCCTGCCCACCTTACACGTCACCATGGACTTCACCTACAGGCCTATATGGACTTCTGAGCCACAATGGCGAAGGATATTGGAGACTGGTCAGTGTGTCCACACTTTTGCCGCTTGCAAAGTCTTATTCTTTCTTGACTGCTGCTGCTGCCATGTATCATGATCTGTCGTGAATGTAGGTAAGCATATACTTACCTTTCTGATGAAGAACCCATATTTACATGTCTAACAGGCCATCATCTAATGACCTTGTTATGGTGCCGATGAGATGAGACTGTCTGGTAGACCTTGTAAGGTGAGTTTTATACTACTGGTTATGCTTGTAATGACATCACTAACAGTGATATATGTGAATCCAGCTTTGCACCGCCACCCTTTCCCTTGTCAATGTTCTTGTTAGTATGCCGGATGCCGTTTATACTTGTAGTAGGATATGCCATCAGTATATAACTTCTATATACCATACATGTATCTAGGCAATGCATATATATATAAAGGTTTTTGCCCAAAATGAACAATCAATGAAGCTGTACTAAAATAGAAACCTTTGAGGAGAACCATCCAGTAAAATCTGAATCTATTCATAGTGTACGATATGGCTGGATATGGCTCGTTTTCACAGAGTAACAGTCCAGAATATTGAGTCATGTATAGCAAGGTCATGCCAGATCTAGTGTCTTTTGGTGGGCATGAATTTGCTCGTTTTGGCTTGATGCGGCTCGACTCGATTTTCACTAGGCTTCAAGTCTTGGCCAGACATCCTTGAACACTCAATGGCACCAACCTCATGTAACAAGCTTTATGCCACTTTGAGTTCAGAGTCACAAAATTACCTGAGCAGACCGTACTCACAACGTAATTGACCTCCAGATTCACTAGACACCAGGCCATGTCAACTTCAAACCTAACGAATGAGCGGACACTCTGGCAAAGCAAGCAGCACAAGGGTTATCTAGTGACCTAAAACTCCTCCGGGTCTTGGTTCAGCGACAACTACCCATCAGCATCTCAGCTACCTGGCAGGCAGCGATGGACGACATTAGCACTATCTGGAAAGTCTGCTGGAAGAAGTCACGGCATTACCCGACCATCCATGTCATAAATCAATCGCTACCGTCAAAAAGGTATATGTGCCTCATAGAAGGCTTGGACCGCCGCCACTCTGCCATCCTTACCCAACTCCGTACCAACCACATCCCTTTCAACCATCACCTCTTCTGCATCCACCACTCAGAGACCCTTGTATGCCCTCATTGTGGTGGCCTCATAATTGAGACGGTTTGGCATGTCCTTTGGTGTGCCCTCACTATAAGTTTGAACGGCACCTACACCTTCAACAGAAACTGCATTGCAAAGCTGAGTCCATGTCTTACCTTCTCTCTGCTCCCGATGCCCTAAGCCCACTTCTCAGCTTCATCAATGCCACAAATTGCTTTGCCCCTAGCAACCCGCCTCCACACCCCTTGAACCCCCTTGACTGGCCTGCCTCTGTGCCCCCCACCCTAACCCCCCATGGCTGCCTTAGGGCATCACCCAAAACCCTAAATCACTCTATTACCTTACCCTTCTCTTCTAATCTTGGCACTAGTCTTCACTTCCCATCCTAACCTTACACTACCTTGTCCCTCCTGGTTGGGCAAGCGACTACGCTGCTCGATCACCCCACCGCCCACCTTGCGGACGGCATTCGTTGCTGCAAAATTAATGTATTACCAGCATGTTGATATGGGCTATAACAAGGGAGCACAACCTGCTCATTCTCTGTGTATGCAGGAGGGGTGTGGAATCTTGTGGCTCTCATAGTTGTAGTGTACTCCAGATGTACCGTGTACCATGGCACTATGTGTCGAGAACAATAATGGAACAAAAAAAAAACTACTTGATGCATTGACTGATGTGCCATACAAGGGCACTTATCCATTGCTAACTTTGATATATCATTGTGTCTTCCTTGATGCCTGCTTGTAGTTTCAAGCCAAATTGAACCCGTCCAAGACCGTTGCTTTATTCTTTGAAGCTGAAGATATCACAAATGGACAACGTGAATTCAGTTTCAATTGTTATGTTTGCTTTTGATGACTTTTTGTCTGTAATGTGAAATGTACCAATCTACCGATATCAACGATTTGAGCATGGATTAAGAAAATGAGTCACAAGCCACCGATTGTGGATGCTAATAACCTCTGTCATTAGCTTAGAAATATCTAAGGTCATGTATACAAAGCTTATTCTCTAAATCTGATTTAGAAGATTAGACAGAAGTACTTCTTAGAATCAAACAAATAATTGTATGGTGGTAGATTGTGGATTAGTGCTAGATCTTGCCGTGAAAACCGAGTACATGTAGCCAAGGAATGGAATATTTTCATGAAGTCCTCCCCAGGAAAGATGCTATAGATGAAACAAAGCTGACTAATACTTGAAAGAATAAGCTTCCACATACCTGACATCAATAGCTTCGACCATCAGTGCTGACAGTGGATGTGTTGATGAAGTGCAGTGTGTCAATCACGACCACCGATTCATCTTTGCCCCTTAATGATTTATGATTGTTGAGCCTGTTCAAAATTCAATTTTGTTCTCCAGCTCAGGGATGGCTAGCTATTATGTCACCACTGGAAAGGACAATTTCAGAGGGCACCACTTGAGAAAGAGTATACATACATGTCGAACTAACATATAACTTGCTCAGAGTAAGATGAGGCCCGATCCTTGATCGCCACAGTCAACAAAAATAACAAGAGGAAAGATGTGATCAACTTACCAAAAAAGTAGGTTTGTTGGATTCACAAGGTACATTGTAATATGTGCAATTTGCGCAACTGTAAGTAGAACTCCACGAGAGGCCATATATATGATGAGGCGATGTAGGATCAAACGAGTACTGCCAATAAAGCGAGATTAATATAGCCTACAGGAACTGAGAAGAATCACGTTGAAAATCGAGTCTTCAACTTCCAAAATGTGACTGTTAGACTGAACGTGATCAGGAGGTCGACCAAAACGGTGAGCGCATGGAAAATGGTCAAAAAAATCTAAGAGTGCATCATTGCAACCATTTGGAAAAGAATCAGAAAGGAAACCTACCATCTCTTTTCGATGATGAGGGCTCAAGACATCAGATCCGGGGACAACCGTTACCTTTGGGACATTAAAATGAAGACTTTGAAAGAAGCAAATTCTTTACATATACCGACAGCTACATACACCATATAATAAATCAATTATTTGGTGCGTGAGCTAGATCAATTCTTACATACCAGTCATCGCAGTGCTTATGAACGGCTGGAATTAATCCGCTGTCCAAGTAACAAAATGGGAATCATCACGTACAATGGTTCCAGGAAGCCAGAGACTCTGAGAGACTAGATTCTCAATGAGGACAACATTGGCGGTAAGATTGAAACAGACACAAACCTAGGTAAAGTCTCCTTGCATAATACCCATGAACACTGTTGAAGGTAAGACATATACTTTTGAGGATAGTGAATGCAAGTCTACAGGATGAAGACAAAGCAAGTTATTGAGAAGTCCACAGTTACAACACTATTTCACGTCAGCTTTAGATGAGACAAGACGAGGATGCTGAACCTGGAGTATTGTTGTAGAATCTCGTAATTGCCAAAATGAGATATCTGATTAGAAGGAGGATGAATATGAGAACAGGAGCAAGGTGTAAAACATTGCTTTACCAGGTAATGGTGGAGGATCTCCGTACTACAACAAGTCTCGGCAACGTCCAGTAAACTTATGTACCGGTCAGATAACTTGCCATTGAACTATTCATGAATTGAAACATTCCCACATGAGCAATGCAATCTGTTATCACCAAGAACAAATCAATAGTAAGTAGTGCAGAAGAATGTAAGTCAAATGACTCACAAAAGCACGTAAAGGCCACTTGTCGAGATTGCTGTGGAAATAACTCCATGCTTGATTGATGGTAATGCCCAAAAGCCTGAGAGGAAAATGACTGTAAGTTTGTAGGCGCCTTCCATGACAAGTTAATATGCTCACAATGTAGAAATGGCGTATCCTATGTAAGTTGCAGTGAGACATTCCAATCTTTTGAAATCTTTGTCTTACCAAAGAAAAGTCCGTTGATAGCTGGAGAAATATCACTCAACTCGCGGAGGGAGGCCATCATTGGATTTCAGTGACTATGGTATCCTAGTGGAGGTTTTTGAACATAACGAAGCACAGAGAATGGCGATGTTCGGTCCCATTTGGAGGATCCGTGCAGAGCGGGTCCGATAACAGTCGGAACATTTGAATAAGTGGGTCGTGCTGATGTCGGTTTTTTCGGCGAGATTGGGCCTCTGCAGCTAATCGCACGCTGAGGTTGTTCTTGATGATGATATGTCCATGAGGTAGAGATGCCCAATCCATGTGACCGTGACGCGCTGCATAAACGCACTACCTGCGTTCCGCGGACTTCCAATAGCATTCTCGGCGATCTGATGAAACCCATGATATTAAAATCCCCCCTTTGCACTCATACTCTCATTATGCAGACTTATAAACTCAGGTCCGAAGGGTTGGATCAGATATCAAACAAGGCTGTGTGTCTCGTCGAAGGTTCTCGGTTAGATGCATATGAAGAAACTGCGGGGACTTTATCCCGTGGATAGCCACTTGATCACATCAACTAGATCATCAGTTCGATCTATCTCGTTCTAAAGCACATCGCATGGGGCTTGATTAGAGCCCATATGCACACCTTCACTTTCACCACAGAGGATATACTGAACAGTGACCTTCATTATGACGGAACGTCGATAACCTACAAAATAGTAACCACTCGTGGTGCTTTACTTGGCCGCAAGGTTACATCGCTGGTGCGGGTGGGTACTAGTTCTGATGAGACATTGGCCACAATCCATTGGAGAGAACTCAAGTTCGAAATTGGAGGCGTTCAACAGAACTGGTCCGGCTTGAAGTGCAAACCGAACGGACTGCTCAACAAGTCAGTCAATTTATAATGCTCTACAAAGTTGCATAAGTTGCTTAGAGGGACTTTTTCATGTCGGTTACCAGAACTCGGGTATGGAAATGGTCAACACGACCCTATGAAGTTAATTTCCACACGGATAGATGGGTTGTAAGGCTTCCTCTACAGTCATCAGTCACCTTCCCCTTCTCATTGGAAACTTGGAAGCGTAGATAACTCCCAGCGAATCACCGGAAGACAGTGCGGTATTTAAGCTAAGACAATCTCATATGAAAAACAAATCCCGCCCGGCATCAATATCGTTTCCTCCGAATCTGCCGCAGGAAGATATAACATTTCTCATCTTGGTAATGGTCTATTCGGAGACGAGGCGGCTCGATAGACAGGTGAGTGGAATGTGTGATGCATCAGTCATACTTTTCATTGAATCAATGATAGGCACTGCGTACCCAACGATGTGGAGGATCCATGGGCGGTGGGGCACACGCATTACGAGGATGTTGAGATGTCCTTTCATGTTCATACCATGTTCATTCCGGGTTTCGGTCCATGCCTCTATAATAGTCCTAACATAATATCCCTGATATTGCACATGTTCCATTCGTACCAAGAGTGATGATTCTCTTGACTCTGCCTTGATGACTTGAGGTATGTACATGCGAGAGTATGTATACCAGCCCCATCCCAAGATGCTTGTTACATGGCAATTTTATCAAATAGTGTAGATTGGATGAACTGTTGGACATTACATTATTACAAATTGGGTGGGTGGGATATTCAAGAAATCACTCTAAAAATCCATTAGTATGAGTGCATATTCGAATGTAAATCGGTATGAGGAAGACAACAGATAGGTGTGTAAGAGGAAAGATATGAATTACGTTGCGGCCAGCTGACACCGGGCTATCGAACAGCCAGATACAAACCCTCAACGGCAACATTAGCTTGCCATATACCTAGCCTCCTGACCGCCCGAAGAGCAGCCGGAGCGGGAAGGACAAGTATCAAAGCAGGCAAGACGAAGATCAGAATGATAAGCGAGAAGACGATGGTGATGCTAGGTTTGATGACGAGGAAATAGAAGAGTGCTTGGTAAGATGTTGGATCCGTGAACTAAATTCGAGATGAGACCAGGATCAATAAAGACTCCAATTGGAAGATCAACGTAAACGAACCATCGCATAAGAATTTTTATAGAAAGAACGCTCGGGAACGAGGTCACCTGCCACGGCGACGCCCATTTCTACTTCGGCTGAGGACGCCTCTCGCCGGCGGGTAAATATGGGGCGTGGTGGATAGGGTGCAGGGTATGATAAAGGGTAGTGGAATCGGGATTGCAGGTAGAGCTATATGAGAGTCAGGATAGATTTGAAGGAAACAGATGAGACGTACCTCTCCCTGAGCGAACGTTCGAGCTCCAATAAGGTCGAAAAAGCAGAGGATAGCTCCTAAAGGCAACGCCATGAGAAGTGTTGTTCCTGCCTGCAAGGATGTGGACGCCAGATACAGTGAATTCAATCAAATGACAGTAAGACGTACCACAGTGAATACAAACAAGTAGATCCATGCCGCCAGTGCGTAGGGGAAGTTGATCACCACTAGGTGGAACAAAGAGCTATAATACGCCTTGCGTATCAGGGGTCGGAAGTATCTCTGCATTCCACCTATCTGTCTTCGACTCCTTTGATCCTGCTCCTCTTCACTCGATAACGACAGGTAGATCGCTCCTGCTCGCTCCACCTCATCGTCCTCGTCATCCTCAGTACAAAACATCGATACCACTGTCTGTGCGAGGGAAGGCGCAACAGACGCTGCGCTTCCATGCGAAAATGACCGCGGCCGTCGGTGTATGTGATTGTGTGTTACTGGGCCAATTTGCTCCGCAGGTTCACCTTCTTCATGTTCATGTTCATCCAAAAATGAATCCGATGGAGCGGGTACCTGCGGAGACACGCGCGCCTCCTGGTCTGCGTGCGAATCTAGAGGAGAGAGTTGTGTATGTGGCGAAGATTGTATTTGTTGTGTCAATGAACGCCGGCTAACACGGCTGCGGCGTCTTTCTCTTGACGGATAGGGAGGTGGAGGGTCTACAACGACTACAGGGCAGGATTCTGAAGGGTTATTAGATTCTGTGGGTAGAGCTTCGCCAACTACCATGACGGGCGGTGGAAAGACTGACAACGAGGGATAAGTATTCTTTTTCACACGCCAAGTCTCGATCACAAAGGCTTTACTTCGGTTGTTGGCCAACTGCCACCAGACACCCTGAATTGTGCAGGAGCTGGAATTTGCCGTAAGCACGATAACCGGGGTGATCCGCGAGCGAAAGTCGGACGTATCTCATTGATGACCAAAGATCTTACATACAAAGAATCTACGCGGCAGTCCAATGTTACTATTTATGTATATCCTGATTGATATCTGCAACCGTTCCCCTACCGCATTGCCACTGCCACTGCCTCACAGGCGGACTGTGGCTGAAACCACTTCCAGCGTTTATAAGTTAGACTACAGTCTACACCTTGGACCCCTTTTGCAAAACGATATGGAATCCTCCATTCAGTCTACCGGTAACACCTCACAGATTGTCAATGGAATCTTCTTTGGTATGGCGGTACTTTTTGGACAAGGCATTAACTCTTTATATTCCTTCTCAGGATATGTTGTCTCCACCGTGTGTGTACAGTCAGCTGTTGAGCGGCAGGGCTATGAACACCGTTCTGTAGACTCTTGGGAGTTACCATTGTCCAGGGCTGGATTTATTTTCACAACAATGGCGATAGGTGGTCGTTGCGTATCTTTGTGGGTCGACTCTTTCTGCCATCTTTTAGTTCGCATTAATTCTGGACTTTATAGGTCGTACTTCTCATGTAGGATTCTGACTATTATGAGACACATGATGGCGCGCCCGTTGCGCGCTTGCTAATTCTAGCACTATCAAGCACATTTGACATCGGAGAAACCTGCTGTACTACTGGAATTCTTCACTACTATCTAGTAAGGCGATAGATACCTTTCTTATTCTCTTGCAGAATACTACCCACCTTGACAGATCTCGCATTTTGGAGATTTTGAGGTATTCCAAAGATTTTCCAGGTCTGCGATTGTTGATACCTCATCACCGTATGGCTGACTCGAAGGTATATCCTGACTAGCGCTCTATATGCCGAACTTGTAATCACTGGGATTACATTCTTTCTGTGCGTGTGAAGGTATCTGTGGCTCCTGTCAAATATGGACGTCTTTAGTAGGATTCACGTCTACTATGCGACAAACCTTTATTTTCGTTAGTAACTCGTTAAAAGCCTTGATTATTTCAGGTTTTGCTGACGATCTTTAGTTTCACGGAGACGGTGGCTCCCGTTTTGTATAGTCCGTGATATTGATTGACTATGCTCAAAGAGCACCGTAAAAGAAATTAACTAGGTTATTCTGAGCACTATCATGTTGAGTAGGTTCTTTGATCTACTCTCTGATCATGATTCTGCCCATCTCACTGTGAGTAGTTGCTGGTGTTGGTAGGTGATTTCTGTAATCGAATGTCTTCTATCTCAAGCTGTTATCCAGGTACAGTTCCCGCTGTTGAAGGAACAGGAGTCTTTATAAAGGCTGAGATGCCCCAGAAAAAGACGGCATGGTTCTTCTCTCATTTTGTCGTCCTGATTGGCTAAGCTATAAATCGCGATCCTACAGAATCTATTGATATTGATATTATTCCATGGTCTTAGCGTGTTTGTGGACGTTTTAATAACCACAGGTTTGACATTCACACTTCGCATGACACGGACCTCTTTTTCAAAGTCAGTTGCTCCTTCCCATACTCAAGCTAAAGACTGAATAGGTTCCTGTTACAGAACCCGTTCTTTAATTCGGCGTTTGATTATCTATATCTCTTCTCGCGGAATCCTTATTGCCCTTGTTCAGCTTGTACACATGGCGACGTACTTCATTGATCCAACAAACTTGTTAATCTGGTGGCTTTCTCTCTACTCCTCTCATTTCAGAAACTCAACTTCCGTAGGTTCTCAATGCATTTTGTTGTTAGCAAAATATATGTCAATTCAGCATGTATGTTTCTTTCTACTTTATCGATGCTTTTCTAATGTGGTCGTTTTAGTGGTCACGTAATGATAATAATACCTTGCCTTCCAATCAGGATCTGAATGTGGCGTAAACAGGTTGAACAGCCGAGAATCATTAAAGAGAGATGACGGAGTGATGACTACTTCCTTGCAGTTCGCCATGTCAATCCCTGCTCCCAGAACATCTGAAGATATTGAATCTGGCGTTATTGTGAGATACAAAGATTTCCTTTCGATTCCTCTTCTGACCATTTACATGCAGAATCCCGATGAAACGCGACACGTGTCAGTATCTTGCAAGAATTTTTGGCATCGTTTCAAGCTACGAAGAGTTGACGACTTTTACCTAGGTAACCAACGGTGACGCCGTAAAGCGGACGCACATAACTGTTGACACTCCCCGTTTTCGATCTGCAAGCCAACAAGCCGTTAAAATAGTTCTAGACATTGTAACTCATCATGATAAGCCTATAATATCAATAAAATTAGACTCACCATGGCGAAAATCTGATCCGACCCAAAGATGGAGATTCTCGCAATCACTAACTGTAAGTATGTACTTAGAGCAAACACCAAGCAAACACGCTCCAAACTCTTTCTACCCTGATATTATCATGAGATCTATCGCTATCACCATCCGAAGGCGTGTGGCTGTCACATTCGACGTGCCACTGTACGTACTGATATAATCATTTCGTAGTGGAGCAGAGTTAGGTCCAGCTGCGGGATCAGCGATGGAACTAGTTCCTGTGGCACACGAAGGAACCCAATGCGGTCCAAAATCGTGTCACTATATAAGCCGGTCCTTGAGGCTTGCCATTGAGTCAAGGTAGTGGCAGGTATTCGGCGGATGGGTTCGAAAGTATCGTTTCCGTTGACGAGCCAAGGATTCCAATCACCAACGTTGGTCAGGTCAACGAGCTTCCAAAACCAGAACACGGGTCTGCGAGTTTTCCGTGAGTCGATTGGCCAGAACTTGCCAGCAGTGCCACTTGTGGTGCTCTGCGTCAGTAAAGAAGCTCCATGATGGCAGCGGGAGGAGGTAGAGACGGACCTTTGACGATGATGAAATCGAAGTTCCCATTCACCCAGTCCACAACATTCGAAATTAGAGCAGCGCGAGTAGAGAGTATATTCAGCAGACAAGTTGAGAAAGTGCCGCGAAGCTACATGTCCACACTCCAGAGAAACTAAGGAACGTGTAATAGGTGATTGGAACGATAATAAGGCTCGAGCTCAGTGAGTGAAGCAATTTCATATGTAAGGGCTTTCTGTCTCTTTCAGTCTCTTTCAAAAACGGCAAGATTGTGTGGCGCGGTTTCCCGTTGTGTCTGCGAAACTCTGAGTCTACAATAAAGATGGAGAACCATGCGTCGCTGCCTCGGATAGTTTCTGCGGTGAGATATTTCATGATAGCTCTTAATGTCATTGGTCGCGCGAGAAGATGACAGTTGATCGGTCCCGGGCAGTAAAATCGTTGTCGAGTTCAAAAGAGGAATCCTGACCATCACGGCCATTGAGAACAGGCATACCGAGCGTCGCGACCCCGAGTTATGCGATGTGAGGCTGCACAGTGCTGCACAATACCACGAAGATCAGCGGACAGAACCATATACAACGACAAAAGTGTTCTCTCTTTGCAAAAATCGCGATCGAACCTACGTGAATCGTGGATCCAACAGAAGTCGGACTGTGAGGTTTCACAGGAACATCAGAAGGGAAGGGTACCAACTCAGTGCCGAGTGGATTACCTCCAGCCAGTATCTATACAATCACCATGATGGTCCCCAGATGAGAATGATTGGATCGAAAAAGTAGGTTTGACAATCCGCTATGAGATAAAGGAATTATGGACTGTCAGACCTGGGACTCCATGATCACTAACCAATGTGCGTAGTCGTGCGGAATCAATCAATTGGGTTTAATAATAACAGACGCATATGGAGGAAAATTTTGATGTCGAGCGCTACGAGCATCATGGAGACAATTTTTGGAGAGACTGGGACTCCATGGAGCAAAGACAAGTTGAACAACGCAATCAGAAGGACTGTGAAAAGTCCTTTTCCATCAGTTGAATCGGATAGAATCGTCCGAAGATTTCTCAATCTGTCCAATCCGTTATACTAAATACTCTCAATTACGAATGTTTTACCTGTCATTACGAAAGGCCGTCAGAGTCCAAGGCCGGGAGGCGCTGCCTGTTATCACAAGAGAGCGTGGAATGAGCCCTCCCAAAATGACGTCGGAAGGTAATTGGTAGAGCCTAATTGGAGCCTAAGTAAGAACTTGTTCAGCCCTTTAAGCTTTAATCTTTAGTTTATCTAGATCTACCGTGGTGCATTCTGACTGAGGTATCCATAGCTATCACTTAGCGTAGGTAGATGTCAAAATAGTAACATAGTAACAAATCCAAACCAAGTCAGTGAGATATCACTCACAAAAAGTATTCGTCCTAAAAATCTACGTCATGATCTACGACGTTGTAACTCTTACGTCCTTCCCTGCCAGATTAATAATTCCGTTCCAGGCAGTATGCCATGGCATGGTACTATCCTTGATATTTCGGCAGATTATATATAAGACATGGGATATAAAACTTCCTAAGAAGTGGTCCTTGTACACCAATAGAATTTGACTTCGACAACAAGATTTCGATGTGGCAAAAGCGCGCTCCAGATTATAGATTTGAGGTAGGAGAATCCACCACTTTCCCGACGATGTTATATCGTTTACTGATAAGATAGAATTGACATTTAAATCTCAGTGTACAACTTTTCGATATGGATAGACAAGACTCACGAGAAAAACGCATACCACTCGTCGAGAACTTTGCGATCATTCTCATTAAGCCCGCTATAATCTGAAACAGCGTGCTCTGGTTTCAGACTGCTCATTCCTAGACCCTTAGAACCGTCTTTTCCTGCGAAAACGGAGTATGAGCGCCCGGGCCCATAGACGTCAGCTTTGTGGGAGACGTCGAAAATGGTTCCTGCACAAAGTCAGGAAAACAATTAACGAAAGAAGAAGTCTTCTTCATTCATAAGACTTGCCCTTAATAGCGACGTAGATCGGTAATCCAGGGGTCGAGCCATCATACTTCTTCAGCTCCTCGGTGGTATAAGAATCATCCTTAGGAGGAGCAAGATCGTCTCTGGCAGCCTGCATGATTGATTTGAGAGGTCTCTGTGTTGACGGCTTTGGTTGTTGAGGAATGATACGCGCTGAGGGAAGACAATGGCGGTAGGCGAGATAGGCAGCAGGGAGGATAATTGCGAAACTGTATATCACGAGGGAATTCAGTTCAAGCATCGTCGGCTATCACCGATTTGTTGACCACGTCCAGGTGACCACATCATGATCAATACTTATGTAATTCAATCTTATCGTTTATCTCCCGTTTTTATGTGAGCGTTTTTACCCTTGGTACATACTCGGTCGAGACTCGACGTCAATCCGTAATATCCACCAACGTCCAAGCATTGTCATTGTAAGTGGGTACAACAATCTTGTCTCTCTCTCTCTCTCTCTAGAAAGGTTCCTTCTAGCAGTGGATGTCGGAATCGGAAACCATAGAAAACTCAGGCTTGTATTTTTCTTGACCCCCTGTCAGTGGCCTTGTGTCATACTTAGCTCTCACTAGAATGGATCTCTAACGCAGCGGTACTTATAAGACCCTTCAAGATGTTAAACAAATCCACATAGCCCTGTTTCGAAACCTTTATCTCCGCTCCTCTGCCATCTATATATTGTACCATGCCTACGAAATCTCGCCATACATGCCATTGGCATTTGATTTACCATGGGCTCGATCATTTCTATCCCCCTACACATATGATCCAAACGCAGTCGCAGATATCGCATGATCGCTATTTCCGTTGAGCATCTTACAATTGTTAAATATCCCTCAGTAACCTTGTAGTTTCAGTTGATCATCTGTCTTCTTCTGTCTTCTTTAAAAACGCGTCGATGTTGTAGTAAATACACTGATAGGCATACATAGTTCTGACTTCGGTATTTTCTATTTCTCTGTAAAGAGACTCTGTATCTCAGTATCGTCATCATATGTTTTCTTAACCTAAAAATGTACCCCATGAGCTAGGAGCTTTGGTAGCGGGCTACGCAGCGATCCTACCTGGGAGAAAAATTCATCGTCAACGAGGACTCGAATCCCTGTAGCAGCGAGAGCCTTGGTGACATCAAGGCAAGCATAATGTGCTTGAAGAGAAGCGGCGGATGTTTCGAAACCTGCAGTATGATTTCCGCCGTTTTCAACAGTAGGAATGGCTGAGGAATTGTCCCGTAAGCTTGCGGCATGTGCTTCGAAGTGTATCTTGGATATAGCGTACCAAAACCTGGGTGGAGCGAAGGAAGCGCTGGTGCATTGAATCGTGTTTATTGAGCAGGGTCACTCTTACTTGAGGATTCGACCCACCATAGGAAACGTTACCCTTGCAACAATCCCGATTAAGGATTGATTTTACTAGGTATGTATATCGAGTAGGATACTCACGAAATCAGTGGAAGCACTCTTGATCCCCCATTCATAGTCGATATCACCATATTTTGCAGTGGTAATGTTTGCAACTTCACCGCCTGTAAAATAAGATTAGCAATGGTTCTGATCTCAATGAAATACCTATGTACCAAGTGCTGAGTTCTGTCGAATATCGAAAGGACCTGGACCCGTGGCTATCTTGACCTCGCATCCTGTTGCCAAAGCAGCCGCTCTTTGACAGGTCAACTTTCAAAGACTCAAGAAAAGTGTGCAGCTCATCTCTTACTCAAAGCATGGGATGATTCGTTTTACAGTGACCTTGACCTCTGACCTTGTAGGTGCGCGTACATAATAGCTGGTAGCATGGGTATCTCAAGAGGAAGTGAAAAAAGACGATTGCGTACTTCATCTTGGAATAATCAGGAATGACTTCCGGTAAGCAGTCAGGTTGAATCAAGGGTGTGACGAAGGACCGTGGAGCTTACTGTTAGGCGCCCAGTCTTTTCCCTCGAAGATTCCATGAACACGGTGAGTAGGCAGAAGTTGTTGGCGCAGCACAGAGACGTTGTTGTAAGCAAGAACAGCTGCATCCTGGGCATTTCTCCCTTCCCAAGGTGATAGTCCAGCGTGAGCACTTGTGATGGTTCGTGTCAAAATTATATCTACTAATGGTCGTGAAACACATCTTACGTATGACCGGAGAATTCAACTGTAATCTTTTCTAGCGCAAGGCTGCCGCTGAGGCTCACTGATCCTACTGGTCCAGGCGCAGGGTGACACCTTTGATTTCCGATAACAGGATAGTGAGCGAAAAGACAGAGAAAACCGAGGATACGAACATGAGACATGCATCCATGTTTTTATAAGCGCCTTTTTCCAGAAGATCTACCTTTCCACTGCCAACTTCTTCGGCTATCGAATGAAGAATGTCAAGGGGATACAGTGGTAGACGGAACGGGATGTGATGAATATACCAGGCGTTCCTAACAACTCCACTGTGCCAGAGAGGTCGAACCTTTCAAGAGCTTTCTTGATAGCAATCGATACGCCTACACCTGGATAAAGAGTCATCAAGGGATCAGTAGTATTTCGTGGATCAGATAGACAACGCGGGCACCGGAAATCGCGATGAGGTTATGCCCGCATGCATGCCCTACACCTGGCAATGCGTCCATCTTGACACAATCATTAGAGGCAACCTTAACGAGAGTCAAAAGTATGGGCTTACTTCAGAGTTAACACCGATAGTCCTTCCAGCTTTGCCGTTGGTGAAAATCGCACGCCAGGCGGTTTCAAGGTGATAGTGTTCCGTTACCTCAAACCCATGCTTTTTCATGAACTTTGTTAACACGTCGTGAGCCTGACTTCATCTTTTGTTTAGATCTCGAGGCCCATGCTGACGCAAATGTATATGTGACGGACCGCTCTTCGTAATAAAGTTCAGGATGTGCTACATGCAATGTCACGTGTTGGATGAGAGATAGAGAGTCAATATTGTCACCATACTGACCGTGTATATCAAGGCTCAGTTCCCGCAGTTCTCCATCCAATTCTTTGAGGGTATCTTCAATGTGTTGTAGGATGTCAGGTCGATAGATATTCTGAACATTGCCAGGTCTTGAAGGAGTCGGCTTGGAGCCGTCATCAGGATGCCAGACAGATCCAGAATTTTGAGCCAAATGTTGACAACCGCAAAGCATTCGGAGCAAGGGTAAGTATATATTTCAAGTCGAATGACCAAACCAATGTGACTTCATTGATCAGATTCAAAGTGATAAGATGATGTGACGGAATCGTGACCGTCTACTCACCTCGGTTCGACAACGGATCTACTCTCCCTCACGACTAATCTACTACTCGTACTCATCCGACCGTCGTCGCTGACTACCGACAGTATCGGAATAATTCAATTCAAAAGTATTTAGCCTTACTCTCTACTCATTACGATACTTACAATTTTAGTTCTATTTTAAACTTATCTCCTATTCTCCGCCACAACCATTTGCCGTACGTACAGTATATAAGGACCCTTGTATTCTGTACGTACGAGGGAGGAATTCGAGCACTTATAACAGTCTCTCGAGTGAACTCTAAATCATTTTATTCCGTGTGACTTAACCGTAACTTAATAGTTCACGCTTGCGTCACAGATGAACATTGCAATCCCGCAGAACGGCCCGTTCGGAAGCTGACTTCAACACTTGGATCGAACCCGACGACAAAGAAATAATCAAACGTTGTCGATATCGCACCGTGGTTGGCAACCCCTGTTTGCTTCAAGGCTAGACCCAACCATTCATTGCATAAATCTAATCTCGAGCTTGACCAGTCACATAAGTCATAGCTGGTGGCAAGCCTAACGGTCACCGCTGGTGATTGCTCATAGTGACCACTGACAGGGATGACTGTACATGTTCTTGTCTTTCAAGACGGGTCCAGAAAAGGATCCTGGCCTTCCGCGTTACACCACCTGTGCTCAAGTATCAGTCCTGTCACATTGATATCTTTGTTACCATGATGATATCTACCTACGTTTGTTCCTACACACAATGTCGTCTCTGACAAAAATTTTCAGCATCGCCCGCTCTATAGCGACAGACTCGAGCTCGGTACGACGAAGACACCGTTACATTTTATCAGGCGTACTTACTCCGCTGAGATCGCTGTCCCCTGCAGTTAAAGAACAAAAACTGTCAGTTTCACCGGCCTTTAAATTTTCCCGACTTGGATTCAACCAAGTTATGATGTACGCCATACGGAAATTGATCTTCCTCTGTGTATATCTTACCTTCTTGTCTCTGGACTAGATACCCTGCTGACAATTCTTACAAAGATCAAGGGCGATCACATATGCTAGCGCTGAAGATGAAGCACGAAGACTTCCGTCAATTGCTCTCCCTTGTCAACGTTGCGACTCATGGACAACTTACTATGAAGGGAAGAAAGAACCGCCCTGCACGCGTGTAGTGGGACCCTGAGAGAACACCGGCGCTACAAATGCTTCCGTATAGGAAAATTGGTATCTAACTAGATTAGCTCGAAATGAATCAATGAGTGGAACTTGGCCATTGAAGATGTAACCTTGACGGCAAGGGCTTTGAACCAGACGCTTCACAAAGGAACTTCGGCACTGGAAGATCTGGTGGAAAAGGGTCTGGTTCTTCAGGGTATATGAGGTAAGTGCTCGAAGAGTCACGACATATTCTGAAGATGGACAATTTTGACTCGGCATTGAAGGACTGAGATGCTACGGACTGGGGCTGGGTCAATCAAAGCCTCTCTAGACACCTGTCGATGGGTATTATCTTTACTTCCATGTTTGGTCTCCTGGTTGACTTTTCATCCGCGCAGCAATGCACGGTCTTGGAGGCTGTCCAAGAAGGCCTCGAAATATTATTTTCCAGTAATCGCCGATATCCAAATAAGGCTCTTTTCTTTGATCAATCCACTGTGGAACACCGACGCTCTGCTGCGCCCACTGAAGCAGCAAAGATCACACATATCATTGCCATGCTCCATAGATCCCGACACGCCTCTTTTGTACTGAGGTCAAGCATAGCCCTGCAGACGAGTGGATGGCTGGTTTGAATCCTTCTTTCGTCCAAGGAGTAGTGCGGCATTCGTTGTTGTTATTGTTTCATCTTGCCCAGGGCTTCTTTTCTTTGCACCAGGCTTCGGTGCCGACACGGGACCTGTCACCTCCGCTCCTGCGATCCGCTGTGAACTCCGTATAGGTTCCGAAAATACATCCCATCAGTATCATCTTTATATAGGCAGGTTCACTATGCGCCTACTTATACATAAGTCCAAGTACCAGCAACATGGTTCTGCCTCTATCCCCCATCGATGTACTAATTTCCCCAAAGCGGAGTGAATAACCCTGAATACTGCTAATTCCAGTTAGTCGGGGTTGACGACGATGGATGTGAAGGTGGTCGAGTTCATCTTGGCGAGTCCGTACGGTTACGAAGCAGTTCGGTACACAAATAGTGAGTGAATTCGACACCTGCAGGATGGATCCTGAATTTACTGACTCCCCAAACAGTCGCGTTTCTAGTGAGTTTTGTAGCTCAATGTTGTGGCTCGCCATCGACTGTAGGACAGATGCTCCTGATCTACGATCATCTCATAACTTTTGGCGAAGAGGTACTTTTTCGCTATTCATCTTCCTTCCTGATGGGCGCTGAGATTCCGGCAGGTTTCTAGGATATGGCCGTAGGTTTTGTGTCATCTACATCGCTATCAGGCAAAGTCCGATCCATTTGATTGCAGACTTCCATGGCGGCTTCCAAAGATTTCTTTTCTTGTCAATCGATATCTCATTCCTCCCATGCTCCTGTCAGTGTACTTTCACGGCACTCGGTACCTAGAAGTGACTAAACTTCGTAGCGCAGATTCAATGGATTAAGTGTGTGAATTCTATTCTGATTGCCAGGTTCTAACTGAATTTAGTCCCTTACAACAACAGCACCATCAATACATTTGAATCACAACGTAAGCTGATATTGAATCAACCCTACAGATCATTCTAATAGCACAAATTTCAGATGTACGCTTGACGTTACCACACGGGCGACATGAATTTATCATCGTTTCTAGTTGTGATTTTATAGCAAAATGGACCGCGTGGTAGGCTGTTACATGCGTTAATCGTCACAGGCCTGATTTGATGAATCGCCAGGCCAACCGTATTGTCACTTGTTTCAGTTGATGTCATCCTGATACTTCGGGCGGTGGTCATGTGTGAGCACGTCTCGAAAGAAAATTTTTCAACCAAAGATTACTAGCTACGTATTTACCAAGAGATCATCTAGACGGACATAGCAAGGTAACTCTAGGTTGTCGAATCGCCGTCTCTCGAAGTCTTTGCTCACTCGACAGAGAGTAACAATTTTTCTTGTTTCGACATTTCTTTGTGAGCGACTTAACAGAACTGCACTTGACACCTGCTCAGTCTGTACCCATTGTAGGCACTCTTGGAGCATGGATTATCATTTGTGTATTGATCATGAATGGAACATCCTGTGCGTTGTAGCTTCGTTATCTGCTGGTATTCGTCTTATTGATTTGTCCCTTATAAGCCATCCCGGGAGGTGAATATCTTACAGGCTGCTTGTTTCGGGCGCCGAAGTATTTTTATGCTGCTTGGTGATGTAACTTCTTCAATGATTGAGCTGATGTGTTGACGACGGTCCTCAATCCCAGGATACCCCCTGTCATTCTTCAGAGTTTGTCTTACTCTCAATCTGCGAATTAATTGAGCTCAACTCGAACACTAGCCATCATTATTGCACTCACGGTATACAGAGTCTTCCAACTCAATGAAAGAACCCCCACGTGCGCACTTGTTACATTAATGATTCTTGAGAGTGACTCTAGTCCCTTAGTCTTTCCATCCTTGCTCGAGATTCTATCGTTTTCTTCGTTGTCATATTTGGTATACCGGCTCCTTCTGCAGCGAGATGTCTCCTCACAGTCCTACGACAATCATACTTCTATCCAATCTCTTTCTTGCTCGATACGGCATGGGATTCATCGGAATTCTCCTGCTTGTGTACGTTGGTGTCTAGTTCTCAGAATCGGCTACTTACTGACCTCGGAGCATAGACCATGCAGCGTCGTCGCGTGTATTTCTGTGCGTCATCTACGCTTCATGTCCAGTGCATATCTGATGAGTCGTGCCCCAAAGGTTGCGAGAATGGCTCTTAACATTCGGGAAACAATCATGGTAACTCAGGAGGAACTAGGTGATATAGAGCTCCAAACTCTAGATCGTCGCTTTGGCTCTTCGGTGAGCGACGCCCAAGAACAAGTTCTCGTAGGAACTGCTATGTAGTGCTTTAATTCAACTTAATGTTTCACGGCCCCAACGTCATCTACCATTCAGGCAAGAACATATGAAACCAGCATTGTATGTAAGACGCCGCCTGCACGCTCAAAAGCAATATTTCAAAGAAGACATGGTAATATCGATAATCTATTGTTCCTGATACGAAACGAGAAGCTGTTCGCACTTCAAGCCTATCAAGGAAAAGTCCAGATCTGGTTCTTATTCCCTTCAATACAGGTCCAGGTCTGGAGTTGGTTTCCATTGGCCTTTGAGCCATTCGAAAGGTCGAGGCATTGACCTAAATATGCCAAATGAGCTGGATGTCAAGGAAATATCAACAAGCCACGTACCAGTTCCGAAGAGGCGGATGCGCTTATCCTCGGTATAATACCAGCTTTGGGAAGGAAGTCGGGAATCACTGTATACCCAGAGCTTTACTTTGTCGCCATCTTTAGGATCTTGATAAAAGAGGAATAAGACAAATGAAGGAGATAAAGGTAAAGGTAAAATTGTTTACTTGCTGACCCAGCATCGACATTATAGGCAGTAACTTCAAACACACTGATGAGCGTGAACTCGGCAGAAATAAGCCATTGTTGGCTCTTGCTACCATTGCAGTCGTAACTGAGCAAGGAAGTTAGAATATAACGCCAACATCGAGTATGAAGGCATGCAAATACATTTGAATAGCTGTGCCATTAGCAAAAACACCATCGCGCGCATCTAAACATTTCGATTTATCGCCGTTGGGGTGGATGGAGACCGGAGGACTGTTCTTTGGGGAAGGGAACACGCCACTGGGGCAAAATCTAGTAGCACCAATGTCCAAAGTCCGCCGGGATACGAAATCGGAGCAAGTACTTACGTCACTTGGTATCCGACGTCAGATCCAGGGCACGAGTATAATGGGGGTTGGGGCGA
>JAGGAX010000092.1:0-26363 GCA_017657335.1 Termitomyces titanicus | reverse complement strand
TATGACAGTAAACCATTAGTGGACTCATCTACAAAGTCTTCATGGCACTTCCAACACGTCCCCATGCTGATGGTCGAATCTCTGACCTGATCGCACTCATTTAGAGTGCGACGGATATTATCGAGTCTCATTACTAGAAATCTTTGCACTCAGTCATCCCGTCCCTGGACAGCCTAGTTCCTCATCCCTTGGACTCAACCATTTCGTCACCTCAGTTCAGAAATGTCGTTCAACTACTCGAAGGAGCAAGTGCCCAATGGTGCGCGACTCTGGCACGGCCAAGCCACACTGTACTCAATGTATGCCTAAGATTCCTACTACTATCTCAAATCCGTTCTCATCATGTTGATCTCACTTATTATCGCAGAGGGCACTGCAGGTGGCAATTCAATCTCATTTAGAGAATTACCATCATATACTTATGTATTCGTTGCCTGGCAGTTCTTCGAACCTACTTGTTTGAGCGTCATAACTACCTTCAAGATACCGGATATACTTCAAGAGCAGCCTTCAGGGATGCATGTCAAAGAAATCGGCGAAAGGGCAGGCATTAATCACGAAAAACTTGGCAGGATCATGCGGCTGTTAACCACTAAGCATATTTTCCGAGAAGGTAATGTACCCTAAAGATGTGTTTCGATCACATTGGGTGAACACGGATTACCTTACAGTTGCGGCAGATTACTTTGCCAACAACCGACTGAGCATCCAACTTCTCTCTTCAAAACCCCTAACAAACCTGATCTCTCATTTGTTGGTATCCGACTTCCCGATCGTGACATTATCTTTAACCCATTGGCCAATGCAGCACCGAGGAACAAAATAAGGCAGCATCGATGCTTGTGGAGGTTTTGGCTAATCCAGAATGGGGAAACTTGCAGACACCCGAGCGATCCCCGTGGAACACGTTAACGGGGTTCAAAGGATATATGTTCAAATATTATGGAGGGGTACTATGTTTCCTACGATACTTGCTTCAGCAGCCACTTATACCCTACATCAGGCGACCCTCGAGGGAGCCAAAAAAGGAGCAAGTTTTGGGATTGCAATGGGTGGCTGGGACGATGCTGTACAGTCAACAACCGTCCTCACAGGTATGCTCCCGACAATTTCTTTTCCGTGGATATGCCATTTTAATAGAGCAGACTTTCCTTGGCAAAGATATCCCCCTGGTACGACTGTCAATGATGTCGGCGGAGGCGTCGGTGACATATCTATGGGGCTAATTAAAGCCTATCCAAACCTTTAATTTCCGCGTCAAGCTTCAAGATTTACCCGAACGTATTTGACAGGCAGAAACAGAAGTTTGGCCAAAGCTCTTGCCTTCTGCAATTGCCAAGAAATGAATCGAGTTCAAAGCTATGGATTTCTTTCTTGATTCACCTATTGAAGGATGCGATGTATACTACGTGAGTACAATTACCATCAACACACGCTTGTGCCTCACGACTAGTCTACTCAGTTGAAGAACATCATGTGAGCGCTTTAACTCAAAATATCAGGTTCGAAATCGACTCACAATATCAAAATTAGGCACGACTGGCCAGACAAAGAATGTATCTTCGTGAACGGCGAGGAACACTCCCACTTGAGTTATCACCTCGGCTCAGTTACTGAGCACACAGTTTACGAGGCGGAGATCGTTGGCCTCTCCATGGGCCTCCACCTACTGACCTCCTTCACCAGGCAACTGAGAGGTCTAACAATCATAGGTAGCGACAGTCAGGCGACCATCCGCGCCCTATCGAACCAGCGCCCGCACCCCGCCCACCACCTTCTAGACAATGTCCATTCGGCGGCTGAATCTCTCCACAGAAAGCAAGATCGCCTCCTGACAACACCCCGACAACGCACTGCACGAGCCCCGAACAGAAAATGGAAGCCCCGCACCCGTGGTGTCATCCGGCTACAAATTCATTGCCTGGTCACACTGGTTTTACCCCAAACGAACGAGCTGACGAATTAGCAAAGGAAGCTGCATGCGGCCTCTCTAGCCCACGCAGCCTCCTCCCGCCATTCCTCCGAGCTAAATCGCTGCCCATCAGCATATCAGCAACCCGTCAAACTGAACTCACCAAGACACAAGCGCTATGGAAACGCCAGTGGAAGAAATCCCCACGGCACATGCTGACCCACCAGCTCGACAAATCCCTACCATCTAAGAGCTACATGCAACTTGTGAAACCCATGGACAGGCGCAAGTCAGCCATCCTCACCCAGCTCCGCACCGGCCACCTTCCTCTGAACCATCACCTGTTCCGGATTCGACGAGCCGAAACACCCACTTGCCCCCACTGCCGTGGACTTACGGTCGAAACGGCCAAACACTTCCTCCTCGAGTGCCCGCAATACCAATTCGAACGTCATGTCCACTTACTGCGACCACTCAAACAAAAAGCTGAGTCACTCTCCTTTCTGCTGTCCTCCCCTCCCACAGTGAAACATCTCTTTAGATTCGTAGAAGCCACCAAGCGCTTCAAAATCGCACCGGACCCTACTCCCACACGCCCAGCTACACGCTCACCCGAACACACCTAACACAACGCCGACCAGACATATTATTTATTTCCTTTAACCTATTCTCCTACTAATAACGGCACTTGGCCTAACGGCCACCAGTTGCTCTGACCTCCTCTAGCTCTGGTCGGGACCGTGGCCCACTGCTCGTCTTGACCCGCTCGCCCATACGAGCTTTCGTTGTACATCCCTCCCCGGACTTCTCCAACGGTCCTCCAACTTGCCTCAAGGGTTTACCAGGGGGGTGCGGCTTAAACGGCACTTGGACGTGTCGGCCCGCTCATTCTCCGCGTACGCGGAACTTCGTAGCCCCTGTAGAAGTAGATACCTTGTCAGTAGTACCGTGCAAAATGGGCGCAAAGCGCCCCGTGCACGTCGAATGGATAAAAAAAAAAAAAAAAAAAGAATGTATCCGAATCCTTCGCAACATACGCAGTCATGAGGCCTGGTGCTTGCATCCTTCTTCGTGCGTTGTCCGTCCAAAGAGCTTCTAAATCTACTTGCGTATAGTAATGGATTCACAATACAGATGATACGTTATACAACGTGCTACTAGTAATCATAACAGCATATCCCATTCTACTTTCAAAGAGGCGCCAGAGCCTATACTGCCAAACTACGGCGCAGGGCGAATCATACAATATAACCTGGAATTCGGCATGATGGTCATCCAAAATGGCAGAGAGCGCACACTGGAGGATTTTATTGTTATCGCCAGCAAGGCTGATCTTCAGTTCATCAAGCTTTGGCCTGCAGGCGAAATGGGTGTTGTCGTTTTTCAGCCTGCGTGAAGGCATATAAATTGAATCACATTCTGAGCTTTGCGATCATATGGCCGCCGTAATATTTATCTTAGCTATATAGTTATCGAGAAATTCAAGTTATATCTCTGCGGTACTCCCCAGATGACACAAGGGCCGGACCCTCTTCTCTACAAGCATTCAAGAGCCCTCGCTGATCAAGAATTACTAACACCCCAGACGACACAACCGGAGCTTCCTTCACCTTCTGTCAAGCCAATCAAAGAGCTCACCGATCGAAAATTAAGACCGTAATGTGCCACAAGTGTTGCGTCGCGTCGCGTCGATTCGCATGCGGAATAGTCTCGGCACAGGACACTTCGACTGTCAATGTTTAACTTCCCCTGTATTACAACCTTCGATACCCAGAAGTGTACCTGGCATGACCGACAATGCATCCCGAAGACGAAAGCAGATGCCGGCGTATATGGCAGATATTTCCTGTAGCTATACCGTTGGTATTCCCTTAACCATTCTATTATCTTCAGTCTCCAGTTGTCAACTCACAGCAGAAGGTCTCGATTTCCTGAACTTGTCTCAGAGAGTGTGTAACTGTTGGTGTAAAGATGTGATCAGATTGCGACGTAGCCTAGGTGCTGACTATATAAGATCATTATTTGATCATTCTACAACAAGTCAGAACGTAAGTGTAGTAAGTTGGAACGATTGTTTATAGGAACAGGACTTTTAAACCATCCAATCTTATACTCAAAGTCTATCGCTCGATATGACATAAATGAAGAATTTCAGAAAAACAGACAATAGATTCAGAAACGATGCCTATCTCACTACGAGCCTCCCCGCTTCCGTATCAATAGAACGGAAGGAGTGTGGATGTAGAAAGTAAAAGAGCAAAGTACAGGAGAGTGAAAACATCGATAGACTACCATGCGCCATTGACTCCTATCCAGTCTTTCAAGACGGTCGTGCGTTCAGTTCCGATTTCCCTAGTGACATCGACCTGACGAGTGATTGGCAGAGCTTCGAAATGTCCAAGTAGATTGCCATCTAGGATTCCTTTCGACAGTGGCTTGGATACGAAGTCATTCCGAACAATTCTGGAATCTCATCTGAGAAACCAATCAAGATATCAGGCCAGAGAGACGCACCGGAAAGCTTTGGGGTTGAGACCAGCAACATGCTGGACATTCCGCGTTAGTTGGCCCTGGAGTAATTGCAGTCGTTTAAACACGTGCTCTCCAACAGGAGTCAGAGAGGCCAAAGTGCCATCGGTAGACCCTTTGAGGCTCATAAAATCAGGAATCGGCTTGGCTTGGACAACAATGAGGTGAAACGAACCTGTGATAAGTTTGGCTTGAGGGATCATAGGGTCATCACCCGTTCTTTGAGCAATCAGTGTTGAAGCACGATATTCGGATTGACTGTTGAACTCCGTGCGCAAGAGTAAATGGCGTCCATCCTTGGATTCAGGATCTGAGTACTGGACTCAGAGGTATGGTAAAAGAACGCGAGGCAGATGTCCTTACCGTGAGGATTATAATCATATATCCGGATGATACCTTCTTCATCACCCGTCAATATCGATAATTCACCATCAGCAAAGAAGAAATCGGCCTTGGTAACACAAACTCTGCTGATGTCCTTGCCCAGGAGAACAAGTTTGTATGGATCTTCCTGAAATGATATCAACAAATGATTTTAGAAAAGAGTGATTTGGGTGACCTGAAATGCAATGAAGGAGACACTTTTGACCGCGTCACCCACCAGCAACAAATTCTTCAGCGTTTGAAGGGATGTTACATACACTCCAACGTCTAAGAAAGCGACCCCAACGAGGCGCTCATCTGAGTCAAATGCGCGAACGAAAACCTGGCGACTTGGTGAGGGTGTCGTCAGATGATCATTGATCATAACTTACTTTTTGTCCCATTGAAGAGACGAGGTAGCCACTGAAACCGCAGACAGCCGTAACTGGACCCTTGGCATCATCCCTGCAACGCAGACGGAGTTTGTACCACCGCTTGGACGAAAATGCAGGGTCAGGAACAACCTCTGCAATTTCGAAGATATACGTCTAGATCACGTATTAGACCGACAGTCGTAGATACTTGGTACAGACTCACAGCGCCTTTGACCGCCAAGTCTTCACCACGGTTAATGCTGGTCCCGACCGCGATAAATTCCTTGGTCCCATTCTCTGTACCCGCAGTTTCTAGCGACACCACTGCCATGTCATTGATGAATTCATTTGTGGCGAACTCGAATCTACGCCGTTCATCATTTAGGAGTAAATCTTCCGGTAAGTCCCAAAATTGAACTTACCCATCCATCGTCACCCAAAGGTCTGGTGATATGAGCTCTAGGGTGGAACAGTCACACACAGGGTCCGAGACGTTGGCAGCTAGGAAACAGCCGAACAATAAATTAATTGCTCTGTGATTCCTAACAAGGTAGCTTGTTCACTCACTTTCTGGTTCCCAGACCTTATTTCCATCTTCGTCAAATGAAGCAAACCGAGCTTGAAGAGATGATGCGGCGACAATCAAGTGGGTGGAGGCGTCGAAAATGAGGTTCGAATATGAACGCCCGCGTGGAATAGCTCGGGATGGAAGAGGTCCGTCTAGATGGAACTCGGGTATCCACTCTAGCAGACTTGGGCCCTGACATCCGTCCCCGGATCAGAGGCAGAGACACACTTAGCATTCATCGAGGCACGCACCTCTTCAGAGTAAAGTAAAAAATCGCCTTTCGATTCCCAAAGCGAACACGGGGTGAAAGCGTGGACAACATTATGGCCTGATGGATAGAGCTGTAGCCCACACTTGTCCGAAGAAAGGATCCAACTTGGTCGATCGCCGGTGAAGAATACCCCTGAATACGTTGTCCCTGGCATAGGTGTTGTGATGAATGGAATGAACATGCGCAAAACGCGTTTCTGCTCCGCGAGTATACTTTTCTCGCCCTCTTCGGGACGTTGGATTTCAAATGCCTTGGAGAGGACCTTGACGAACTTTATGTCGAGGCTAGACGCCCGGATTGTGACAGATGGGTCAGATTCCTGGCCGCCGGCATGCGCCTCGTAGATGGTTAGTTGCCCCGATCGCAAGAACACCTGAGTCACGAGAGAGGTATACTAGGCCCAAGCACAAGGAAATAGGGACACATAGACACGTACGAAAAGGTGTGGCCGAGGCGCCGATTGACCGATTGGAGCGAGCAGGATCTGCTCGATATCTAGATCCTGCGGTTTTCGGGGTGGGTCTTGTGGAAGTGATAAAGCAGGAGGATCATGGGAATCGGTCAGAACGTTTTGTAACGTAGATATCATTGATGTTGAGAAGACCAACGCTAACTTGGGAAGATTCCAAATCTAACAGCGACAAAATCAATATCGAAGGTCAAAACACCGAAGCCGTACCTACCTCCAGAATACCCTGAGGACGAACCAGAAGAAGGGATTGACCACTACTGCCAGGGTTAACAGCCGCCTGCAGTGTCGTAGTCGCACCATTAAGTGCGACGGTGCTCTTCAAATTTTGTTCGAATAATCCGGTGGAGTCAACGTAGAAACAACCAGTGAGATAACGGGATGACTGTTGAATCGATGATAAGATTTCGCTCCAGAGGTATGAGGTTTCAATGACGTGCCTTGTCGCCCATGGGAGACATGTCCTTGCGTCTGATCTTTCCTCGTTCCGTCTCCCCGATGAAAAGACCGATAGAATCGTCTTCTCGTACAATGAGCACGAAAGGGTCAGAAATACTACAAGCCCTGATCTTAGGGCGAGGCATATTCCCATCCATATCCTTTATGATCTGTCTCTCCGTACCATCTGAAAAAGCCGCATGAATGAGTACGACATCCCCGAGCTTCAGACTAGAACCATACGGCATACCGGGTTCCAAAACTCGAATGGCATTTGTCACGACATGGAGAATCGCAGTCCGCTGGAAAAACGGCGCAGCACCAATTGTGGTCCCTTGAATGCGAGTGGTGATCGATATGTCAGCTTTAGCAGCGCGCGTAGCAATCTGGAAAGTATATCAATATCAGAATGATGTCCTCACAACACAACGGGAATAAAAGGAACCCACGCGAGACAGCCCCGGGCTTGGGTTTACGTCCGTACTTAGGATAAGAGTGTCATTCTCAGCATGATATGGGTCCACAGCGTGTTCGTAGGATATACCCCCGGTCTTGACGGTCTGACGTATAGGTAGTGACCACATCCCACGCGCCCCTCCGATTACATGGAGTTTGCGCTTTGTGCGTATTGGGAGGTCACGCTGTCAACGAGTTTCCAGAGCGAGAAAGAGACATAAAAGAGCTGATACTCACCTGGAAAACAGTGAATCCTCCGAGGTGCCCGGACCCAGTGGCAGCAACTAATTCGGGCACGGAACGTTCCTGTATGTATGTGACGACATTAGAAACGGCCATCGAACACCTTGGAATATCGCGTACCCCATTGCGAGCAAACGAGAACGTCATATCAGCTATAGGACCGTAAGCCGGCAGTGAGTCGCATTCGGACAATTTGATGACGGTTCGAGTCTTTGTGCCATTGGTCTGGCCATTTGTAACGGGCTCCTTGACCTTGGAGTCGCCGTAGATATCTGGACCATCATGAGGATAGAAAAAATTAACCAAGGAAGAATTACTTGCCGTCGTCATCATCATAATCGATGACCATTTGAACGATGGCCGTCGGTGCGCTCATTTCCTCGTCCTCGTCGACCTCTTCCTCCACTTGTGCGGCGTTCAGCAGCACAGAGGGGCCAACCGTGCTTCCGACGAACACGTGAGCGTCGGTGATGCGTCTTATTACGCTTGGTACCGTGGTCTGAGCGAGGGCAGCGCCCATGATCATTTTCGTGACTACCTTTCCTTCTACGACGATGTCGACTGGGTAGACAGTTCCATCTTTCAGGATGATAAAGAGGGTTCTATCATCGACGAACGTCGCACGGCATCCTTCCAGCTGGATGTTGCGGTCCCGTTGCTCGGAAGGAGGCAAAGGAAAGTCGCTGACGCGTGCTTGCCATCCGTTGAGGGGAAGGATGACGCGGCGGGAGGATTGGTCGACGTAGATCATTGAATTGCCTGAGAGAATGACAACACCGCCGAGAGAGGCGGAGCATGCCATGATAGCGAAACAGTCGTAGGGAAGACCTTCCACGGAAGTGATGATGGGGTATGTTTGAGTGACGATGTCGAGCGTGAAGATGACGAGTTGTGTGGTGTCTTTAAATTCCTTCAATCGTCTGGTGGAAACCCATCAGACCTCGAGAGGGTGGTTAAGACAGAGACGATACATACCCTGTCCATGTCTGCTGTGTCTGGAAGAGAACGGCAATTGTGGGCTTGTTAAATCCAGGAAGAAACACGAAGTCAACAATATTTCGGATATTTTGATCCACAGCTGCCGGAAGGTCTAAGATGAAGCTCGGCGCATAGGGCACATCTCTAAGTTATGTTAAAACAACCAGTGATAACTCTTGGTATGTAGTATAGTACCTTGTATGAACTTGATCCTGGTCCATCACATCAAGCTCGGCCTGTGTTTGGTAGAAAGGAAGAATTGCAAGAGCATCTTTGGGTAACGACAACGCTGAACAACGCGAATGGGGATCAACACGAAGTTCTGCGCGGAACAGCGGCGAGTCCAACGACATCTAGAGATATTCTTTCTTGAAGTTTCCGCCGTCATAGAAATGTATAGAACTTACCAGTTGTGGCGCTCGCTCGTACGTATGGATTGAAACAGTTATCAAGTCGTGAACTGCAGTAGACCATTCAAGAAGCGCAATCTGGACAAAGGTAAGCTATACTCGTCCGTTCACTTTCAATTGACGTACTTTTGCGTCTCTAAATGACACCAATAACCTGTCGAGCTTATCTTCAAGCGTTGATATGATTTTGACACCCTCGATACCAGTCACTATCCCATGAAGTTGATGTTCACGCACCAAATAGAACTTGGTGGTAGTTCGCACAGCAACGTCGGCGCTTTGGCCACTGGACTGTTGATAATTCAATCAGCATGGCTCTCAACCGTGGAAACACGAACGACAAGTCTGTGTTTGCTGCGACAAATTACATGAACCAAACTAATCACCTTGGCTATGTTCACAAATCCTTCACCCTGCTCATCCATCTCCACCTCACCCTCGACTGCCTCGGTTCCTTTCAGCGCCTTCTTCCTCTCCCGCTCATCGTCGACCTGGGGCACTACTGGCTCCTCTCGAAGTTCGAATATCCGAAGAATGCTGGAACGTGCAATCACCACATTACACAAAGTTCGTGCAGCAAACTCGTGTCTTGTCGTCGCGTTCTGAGGTGTCGGTAGCTCCCCAAGGGTCGACGGTGTCAACCTTAGGCTTGTCGCGAATTCTACACCGCTCGGAGGAAGAATTTCCTGACGAAGAGCATGCATTCTGCGAAAAATCGCGCAGAGCTCTGGAACTTGAGTGGAAATATAAGCCCCTTTTTTCTCCCTAGAAACTGACTGAGCAGTTCCACAGCGCTCTTCGACACAAGTGTCCTGTCAGGACTCAGAGGGCAACTTTTGCCGTGGGATTGACTTACATAAGCTGTAACGAAACGTCTGCCATTGTTTATGTTTCACTCAAATCATTGTGGGAACGGGCGGTGTCGATTATGGGTTCAAAGGCTCTCTGTGTGTGCTAGATTAGGTGAAATTGAAGCTTGTATCTTGGGTAATAATTTGTTATTTTGTCCCTTTTTAGCAAACCGTGAGTCGCTCAACTAACGGAATAGTTTTTAGCTAGCAACAATGTGGAGTGTGGAGTTTGACTTTTATGTGCTGCATGCCTTTCTCTATCTTGTATCCTCTGAACACTGGTGACTCCCAAAGTGATGTGATGGCACAGTGACCTCAAGCTCCGAGCATTCCACTCTACCGAATCTTCGAAATGGACTCCTAGAACTAACTTGTTCGACCCTGGAATGGATGTGATGTTTCTTGCAATCGACTTTCAATGTGTTTTTTGCTTTATCGCAGCCGTCAATTTCCATTCAGCCAAGCCAAACACCTACTTTTAGACGCGCATCCTGACACGCGGCTGGCTAAGCTTCTATTATTATTCTTGAAATCACTACCATCACGCAGGCATTCGCCTACACGGAACCGTGATACTTGTTCGAAATTAATTGCCACTACCCTCTACCATGATGCGCTCAAATATCTCAACGGCACGTCTGTTCGATCGCCTCTCCCGGCCTAACTCATCGGAAGACTCTTATGCTGTGCAGTTCTGTCATATGCCACATGCATCACCTCAAGCCCTGCTCGTGTTGTGGGCATCATGTGCGTTTTTCAATACATATACTCCTCCAGCTAATTCGACCCGCCTCAATGCTGAACATCTCTGCATTTTAGGATGTATCCTTCGACTACTACAACTCAAGCTAGTTCAAGACAGGGAGGATATGGCAAGGTAAGTATCTCTTCGCCTTTGCCTTCGTCTTCCTCATTCGAGATCAGGGTTACGCTCCGCAGATTCCCAAAGGTTTCACCGTGCGGGTGTTGAAAGGACCATCTGTTTATTCTTTTCCTCAAACCACTCCTTTCCATTTCGACCGCGGTTATCAGTCTATAGCTCTGACTGAGCCACGCCAAAGTAATAATCAAATTTGGTATCATCGCGCTCAAACCACAGCATCCGCTCCCAGTGAGCCGCAGAAAGTTTCGCGACCTTCAACCAGTTCCAGCACCTTGTTGTCTACTGACACTTATGACCCCGACTCCTGTTCAAAACTACCCGGCTATTCTATTTATCAAAGTTCCAATGACACCTTCATCTATGAAGCATCTCTCTCTTCGAAGTCAGAAGATGATAGCACTATGATTGCAGAGTACACTCCCTCCACTTTCTCCCCCGCTATGTCGACCGACAGCATTACTACTGTGAGAGGAGCGAATACACCGGACGCATCCTTGACCGATTTACAAATATCCACTACTCCCACCTCGGGGTCCAGAATTTCTTTCCCACTCCACATCCCCGGCCTCGCACAAGCACAGACTGCGATCAAAGGAATATTCCGAACTCAGACACAGAACGATAGTCAACCTCCGGCGGATACTTCTTTTACTTCTTGCGCAGTGGGCACTAGTTCTAGCACGACGTCAGCCAGGTCTTCAGGTGCCACACGGAGCAACACACTTTTACGAGTATCAGAGACTGCTTCGGGATCGGGAGAACGAGAGATCAGCAACATCACGCGCCGTGATGTTTCGACCAGTGAAAATATCCGCCTATCAAGGCCTTTCAGTCTTGTCTCAGATGACGAAGACAGCGAGGAGGACCGGATTGCGAGGGCTAATGCAGAATACAACGCTGCGACGTCTAGAGTTCCATCTGCACCTTACTATCCATCCGTCGGTGACTCAATGGATCTCCCAGCTGCGGACCCGGTAGGACCAGGCGCAAGCCTGCATGACACCACGGGCCAGCTTTATCCAAATGTACCCCTTCAAAGTAGCCCAGAGCAGTACCATGCCCAGGCCACGACCCCGCACGTTGACAACAATTGCTCACATTGGACCGCAGCGGAGGTGACAAGACGCCCCAGTGTAGCGAATGGCCAGCAGAGTAGGGATAGCTATCGGTATGCTTCCACGGATCCGCAAAGTACAGAATCGAGTTGGTCTCAGCAGTATGACGAGCCTTCGCGGGGTCAGTCTGGTAGCCAGGACCATGGCACTCGTCTTCCATCCAAGGAACACTCAGCTCTCATCGCACAATTCCCTCTATCACAGAATACTAGTGGTCCTTCCAGCCGATACGTGCCGGCTTCATTTACCATGACACCTAAGTCACTCAATACTTCGCCTGAGCCAATGGGAAATCGAGGTCGTCGTGAATCTCGTGTATCCCCGACTGGACTGCAAGGATTGGTACCTCGCGAAGTAGGTGGCGCAGGTACTGGCAGACATATTGCTTCTGCAGATGAATCACGACGAGGTTCTGTGGAGCGACAAGCTTCTTATGCCCCTTACAGCACCGAGACACCTGCTACTCAGGAGCCATCTGCCCTCGGCGCAGCGCCTCGACAAGCATATAATACTCTCTCCACTCACTCCGCCACTCAGTCAAACGGCGGCGCCGTTTCCGACGCCACATCTCGGAATATAACATCCACTGCTACCCGCCCTCCAAGGTCTGCGATCTCTACTCCAGACCATCGAGCGTCTCCGGAGCAAGTGTACATGTATTACTCCTCACAACAACCACTTCATCGGCCTCATACCTACACACCGCCTGCTGAAAGATCTTCAAACTACGTCAGCTCTGCTTCCACTCGTGGGGCAAGCACGTCCCCTCCGAGAACACGGGGTGATTCGCTCTCAGCTTCCACCAGCGGCCTTCCTACTAGGCCATCCATCGTTGAGACGAATACCACGGGACAAGGCCGGATCCAGCAGGATCGACGCACAAGCCCTCCTCTGAGGCAGAGTTCTATCTATGATTACCAGAATCCCCGATCCGACGACGTCCGTAACCCGCGAGGTAGGGAATATGGTCCACATCTTGCGACAGAGCGTACCGTGGCAGACCCTTACTCCCGCACCGATGAACGAGCTGCTCCAGTTCCAGTCACGTACTCACAACGAGGTTCTACCAGTCGAACCCGATACGAGAATGATACACGCCCTTTTGATTGTACTCCCGGTTCTTTCGTCCCTCCATCTGCAGTTTCAACAGATTCAAGTCCAGAGACTGACCATCGAAAGCCATCATATGTAGAGAGGGCGCCCTCGGTATATGCGCGTGATGAGGAAGGGCGCCCAGTATCAGATTTAGTTAGGGGTCATCCTGAAACACTTCCTGCGCATACCACCGCTGGTCCTGACCAGACACCTTTTCTGGCTCCCCTTCGTGAACCGCAGCGGAGGTACTCAGACGGTGACAGTTCTGCTGTGAGTCATTCGACATACGGACCAGCTTATGCATCCTACTCGGGTGCTGGTGTACCGCCCCTCGCGACTAGTACTGTCACAGAGCCCCCGAGGACGACAGAACCTCAACCGCAGCGCCGTTACTCTGACGGCGAGTCAAATGTTCCAGACCGAACATCTATCACATTCTTCCGCACCGTCAGGTGGAACGAAAATCTTATCTGTCCTTCCCCCATCTTTGCCCATCAACGTCGGAAAGGTTGGTTTAACCGGAGAGGGTAACTCAACATTTTTGAATTACTCCTTGTTGCTCACTTAATGGTGCCATAGGGATCAATTATGGACTAATGATGGCGCTTACAAAACCCCGGCACCAAGACAAGAGTACCCACCAGACCTTGATGGTTATCCCGAACACGGAGAGGGGTGGATGAACGAGCAAGGGGTACGCATTGACATGGCGCACCGACTCATTCCCAAAGCGCCTCTGAAATCGGCTTTGAAGCAAAGTCGTCGTCCTCAACCAGCCACCATTCAGCAGGATAATTGAACATTCACTATAGCACTTTTGATAGGTTTGATCGTCGCAGCATAGCAGGTTTCATTTATTCACCGTTATCTAACACCATGCCACCGCTCACATGCTTTTTTATCCCAATTATGTATTACTTTGCAAGTACATATGCCACTCGTATATTAGTCTGACAAAACCAGAACTTCCCGGTTGTTTTCCTTGACTATTTTTCCAAGCTGGGGTCGAGAATTCGAATTATTAGTCATCGAGATCCTAGGCTTCTTGGTTGGAGGTGGGTCCTTCTTTCTGAACGAAATGGACCACTCGTCATCCTCAATGTCCCCATCCTCAATGTCGGTATCCTGCTCTGTGAGTACAAACCCACGTGGTGCATTCGGAGCTGGCGGTAAAGGTCGTCTGACTCTGGCCTTGGTAAGACCTTCCCTACGGTTTTCCTCGTCGTCCTCATTGTCGTCGTAATTATCAACATCGATACTCTCTTGTTCCTCATCCTCCGAGTCAGTGTCATCTCTTTTCCGTTTACCTGCTGCTTTGAAACTCAAGAGTGCTTTCGATTTACTCCCATTCTCGCCGCTACCTTTCGACTTTCTCGCTTTTCTTCGGAACACGGACTCGATTTTGAGATTGCGCGCGTTTGCCAAGCTTTGCTGTGTATGTCGAGAGAGGCTAGGGGCAAGGGGTCCACATACGACATAGACGTTCGTTGAGTATGCGGTCGACCAATATTTCTCTGCTAGATACTTCGCAAGCAACAGATCGACGAGAAGATGTTCGATTTCCTGCGAAGTTTTGTGAGGAAAAAAGCTCCCGATGAATACGGCGAAGTGATCGTACGTCTTTAGTCAAGTCTACTTCCCCCCCTGCCACTTCTTCCAGATTCAACTTTTGTTTTTCCTTGATCTTCTCCTTTCCACCCTTTCCTCGTGTTACCTCGAAGGCTCCTCCTGCATTACCCCTGGCTAATGTTGCCAGGGAATTGAGTGTCACATTAGCCCCGCTATCGTTCAAAGCCTTGGCAATCTTCACTAGTTGCCAGGCTTGCAACGTCACGTCCTTACGAACAACTTCATCTGTAGAACGTTTACAATTATCGCAGTGGCCGCAACGAGACAATGCGTCAGACTCAGCAGTCGTCCACGCAGATATAGCGACTTGCGACGCGTGAGAGAAGTACCTGCCGGTGTGCTTGAAAAGATTAATCGGTATACTGAAAGGCATGGCTTACTTGGCGAATTGCGTCTTCCTGCACTCATCCAGGTTCTGCGCAAACTTCAACATGGCATGGACTGGATAATGCCACATTGGCACAGTTTGAAGGACCCAAGGGCAGAAAAGACTCACGTTTTTCGGTTCCTTCTTTCTCTCCAGCAACCATTGAACTCAAAGTTGTTCCATCCTGTGGTCGATAATACAAAACACAATCCGAGTCCTTCCCGTCACGACCTGCGCGCCCTGATTCCTGATAAAAGCCTTCCAAAGATTTCTAGAAGGTTCATCGATACCTAGTACCCATAACATCAGAGAGACACGAAGACATACCGACATCTAAGAAGATCGCGGATTCAAACATCACGTCAGGGAATACGTGGGAAGAGGAACAAACCGAGTGATGTAGCACAAAACGAACATCGCCCTTGTCAATACCCAATCCAAACGCTGGATCTCGAGTCAGAAAGAGCACTGGACAAACAAAAAAGACGACAAGCTTGTTTACCTATGGTGGCACAAACAACCTTGATGGTTCCATTCCGCCAGGCCAGATGAAGATTTTCCTTATCACTGTCATGTCTGTCAGCATGATAAACACCTGTTTTGATCCTGTTTCCACTGAGTTCTCGTAAACTTTGTGCTACTGTCTCTGCATCCTATCAAGACAGAGAGTACGGGTTCGTCATGATCTAATATCGTGAAACGTAGGGATTGAGATATACCTTTTTACTCAAGCAGTAAATAATGCCGCTATGGTCGGCGTGATGGTCAAGGATATAGGTAGTCATGGCTTGCAACACATCGGCACCTTTCGCTGGCTTCGGAACGACAGAATAATGGAGATTTTTTCGATAGAGGGGAGACGTAAAATATACCGTGCCTCGAGGAGGGGCATCTAGAAAATTTTAGAAGCAAAACACCGATGATAAACTGGAACCACCTACTGTTTCCGTCTACGACTTTGCTAAGCCCCAGTGTCGAAATCAAATTATCAAGGACTTTTGGAGGGCAAGTTGCAGACAATGCCATGATAGGGACACGAGGAAAGAGTTTTCGCAGTGTATGAAGTTTTGCATAATCCGGTCTGTTTTTCTGTCACCGACATCCGACTATTTTCAAGGAAAATCTCTGACCTGAAGTCGTGCCCAAGCTGCGAAACACAATGGGCCTCGTCTATCACAAATCTAGCTATATATACATGTTGTAGAGTTAGAAGCGGGTTATATCTCAGATTCGATCGGATACGCTTACACAGTTGGTGCGCTGCATCAAGCTTTTGGAGAAGGCTGACAAACATCTTGCTCTTGGCAATCTTTTCAGGCTAAGATACATAATGCGTTAGAATAATTTCGCGATCCATTGGACAAATACCTACCGTAACATAGCAGAGCTTAATTTCCTCATCCCTGGATGCAACATTTCGGCTTGCGAGGGCGGTTAATCGCCGGGTGATTTCGGAGGACTCCTGTTTCGAGGTTGTGCTTGTAATTTTGACCGCTTGAACTATGTGTAGTTTGCTGATGTGATGAAGTGTTGAGATAAGTCAGCTGTGCTCACCACCTGATTCCTGCAGATGCAAGATCTGGTCCGTTATTAATGATATTAGTGGGGATATAACGATTGTACAGCCCGGCTGGAGGAGTGCAGGTAACTGGTAAGTCAAGGACTTCCCGCCGCCTAATAGAATCAGAAAGCTGATCAAGAGTCAAGATCGTGATAACTGAACCTGTTGGCATAACACAGACGATATCGCGTTCGTCCATATTCGCGTTACATACTCTACGGCATAATCAGTAGTTTGTGCGCTGCGAGGTACGCAATAAACTCACCCTTCCTGGCAAAGGCGAAAATTCACGATTCCAAACACTTCTTTCATCTTGGCTTTCAACCCCCTTGTCCATTCGAATTCTTTCCGTGCATAGTCAATACCGTTGTTTCCAACTGCGTGAGAAGGACGTGTCGTCTCTAGCTCTTCAAGAACTTGGTTGCGTTCCTCCTTTCGATGGTTAACTAAGTCCTGCAACTGTTTAACTTCGTCTTCATATTTTGAGATCTCCGCGTCGAGTTGAGCAAGCTTCTCCAATAAATCGTGCTTTCTAGCGGAGGAAGACGTCGATTCAATACGATTTCCATTTCGAAGAAATGACATGTCGTGCTCTTCGCGAGAAAGTTGGAGGACTACATCCAGCTTTACCGTATACTCAAGGTCAATACCTTATTCACAAGTATGAAAAAATTCACGTACATCATCTGAGCCTAGATGGTCAGAGTCATATAACATGTTCAGGAGTTGTACTTCCGAGTTCTATAGGCTGGTTGAATGGTCTTCATTGTCGTATGGGTCGAGAGAGCTATCGAGAGAGATTTACGAGGTATATGTTTCCCACGATCAGTAAATGTTGATTTTTATATAATGTTTGCCAATAATTTGGATAGTTTTTTCTTTCCTCTTAACAATCACACGATGCCCTTTGGAGAGATCGTTTGTGGATCGCCTGGCAGCGGCAAATCCACATATTGCTACGGAAAACACCAACTTTTTACTGCTCTTGGCCGTCCAATCTCTGTGGTGAATCTGGATCCGGCAAATGAAACAATATCTTATCCTTGCGCAATTGATATCTCATCATTAATAACACTTAAAGATGTTATGGAAGAGCATGGTCTCGGTCCAAATGGTGGAATGTTGTATTGCATGGAATATTTGGAGGCCAATTTTGACTGGCTCGAGGAACGTCTAAAGGATCTGGGCGAGGACGCTTATGTGGTTTTTGATATTCCGGGGCAAGTCGAACTTGGCACCAATCACGACAGCCTTAAAAGGATCGTTCAGAAGCTAACGAAGCTCCGTTTCCGCGTGCGTTTCCATTCAATGCATCCAGATTATTGAATTCACATGTCACAGCTAGCTGCGGTGCATCTATGTGATGCACACTATATCACCGACGCGTCCAAATATATCTCTGTTTTATTATTGTCTTTGAGAACGATGCTACACCTGGAGCTACCCCACGTCAACGTCCTTTCAAAGGTGGACCTGATATCCCAATACGGCGATCTGGGTACTGGAAGCTTTCTCAGCTCTCATCAGCCATTCTGACCGGGTGCGTAATTAGACTTCAATCTCGATTTCTACACCGAAGTTCAAGATCTGTCATACCTCGAAAATTCTCTTTCGGCATCTCTTCCCCCGCGTTTTGCCTCTCTGAACATGGCAATGATATCATTGATTGAGGACTACAGCCTGGTAGGATTCGAGACACTGGCAGTAGAGGACAAAAATTCGATGATTCACTTGACAAGGGTAATAGACCGCGCCACGGGCTACGTCTTCGTTCCTCCCGCTGGATCATCCGCGCTTCCCGGAACTGTTGACGAAAATAGCAGACCTTCTGTCTCGCGCCCTAATACATATGCATTGTTCACGACCGCTGCAGGGCCTTTCAAAGGAGATAGAAGTGACATCCGTGATGTTCAGGAGAGATGGATAGATGCGAAGGAGGAGTGGGATGCGTATGAAAAGCGTCAATGGAGAAAAGAGGGAGAACTTGTGAGGGATGAAGCCGCACGTTCACGGTCAATTAGAGAACGAAACCCTGCGCCGAGCTCTCAAGATGTAGACATGGCCTAAAGTATCAGAATTAAGATCGAGACACAGGTATCTGTTCAATTGTCCCCGACCTTGACGTAACATTTCGTCGTGATCCCTGTCGCGTCCGAGATCTTTTTGTGGACAAACACATATCATATATCTTTATACTGACAACCCCAATACAGTCGGCCTATGCTTGTTAGGTATCGCAAATGCTTTGCAGTTACTTATGAGAAAATCTGTATTTGTACTAGTCGGATTCGGAGGCGCGTCCTTTTCAATCTCATGAGAACGCCACTATCTCATCCTTTTCATTTTCGAGGGAAACGAAACCAACGTCGTTACAAAAATTGACGGGAATAATTCTAACTGGCCTTTGGAATCAAGATTGTGGTAGATCAGTATATAGCTGCTTTGAAAGCAGAGATTCTTCCCCAATTTGACTTCATAAATATTGCGTATTGCTCAACGGGAAACGTCACAGAAATTACGGCAGCACTAATGATAAAATGGAGAATGTACTTATGGGTGGGTATATATGTAAGAACAAATAAGGAAATATGAAATTAACACAGAAATCTGTTTCGTAGGTCGATGGTCAAAGTAAAGCTTGTCAAGATCAACATCTGGACCAAAGACTAGAGAATGTATGGGTATATGTATATGTAAGAACAAATACGGAGATATGAAATAGACGCTGACATCTGTTTCGTACGTCAATGGTCAAAGTAAAGCTTGTCAAAATCAACAATGATCTGGACCAAAAACCCTAACTATACTTGAATTTATGAAAATTCTTGAGATCTATTAAGGACTGAACATTGGAATATGAAGAAGTCAATAAACTTACGAGCAAGTTTTTCAGACACCGAAAATTCCACGGATGATGTTTATGATAAGTCCTGCTCCAGTTTTTGCTCCTTTGTTTACAGCTGCCCGCTTCTATTAAATGAATTAATCAATTTGAGAGTTAACAAGCGTTCTCAGTTTTAAATTGTTTCATTACGCATTACGCACCTTCAGCCGTTTCGCCTCGGAATATATCATCACGAGCATGAGAAATCCCATATCTTCGGGGGGAAGGCCAGGAGAGAATGATAAGACGGCTAGATCTGTTTCTTGCAGGAGGTGTGCCTTAGCCGGAGTTAGAACACTAGCAGGTGTATTTGTGTCTGGGGAATTTGTCAGTATTGCCTATGCAATGAGGTTGGGACGGTTATTAGCGGACAAAAGGTTTGGGAGGCGTACAGTCCATTTGTTCTCTTTGAATTCAACGGTGTAGCTGTTGTTGGACCATGTCCACAATCGTCTACTAAAGATATGTGAGAGTTCGCGTCAGAAAAACGTACCACTTGGGGTGGAATGGAGTAGCAGTGATGAAAAAGACATACGAGAAACCAAGGTGACGCTTCAACGTGAGCCATCTCCTTTTTTGTCCATCAATTTCAAATTCCTTTTCCTGCCAGTAGATATTCGAGGTGCTGGGCTTGGTTCGATCGAGCGATTTTAGTTCGGTTTTCTTGAGGTTTTGTCGGAATGACGTGAGGGTGGTGTTGGTCCGGTAGTATGCCAGGTCCTCTGCGTCCTCCTGAGGATCGAGGTTGCAGTTAAGGATGTCTATGCTAGTGAATTTGAAGCTAGGCATGGACTCGGAGTGAAAAGAAGAGGACGCAAGGGGATTGAGGGGGGGGTTGAGTACTAGTGAGTGAAGAAGTGCAGAGGGGGTTTATATAGAACGATGTGCCAAGAAGTTTTCGGACAGGTTTTTTCTGATGATGAGACATGAGAATCCATGAGAGTTCGGAGCGTATAGTCACTGAAAACGTGAATATGTAGTAACAGAAAGAGATGTGTGTGTGTCACATGCATGCGTGTATTTCAGGATCTGGGCAACCAGTGATGCACTGATGAGACGTAAGAGGTCAAGGAACTTGAAGGAGCTGCTGTGGTAAGTGCCAAATACCGAGCGCTGTGAAGATGAAACTAAATATGTGAAAGAATTCACGGCTGTGTATGGTACGTGACGTGGAAGTGGGTCGTTAGAGTCAAGGTTCCTGACGCCAAAGGATGTCTTCGTGAGTGGATGTGAAGCTTGGCAATGGAGAATGGGAGGAGAGAAGAAGAGGGCGAGCAAAAGCAGAAGAGGGCGTGCGGGGGCTGAGCGAGCTGAGCGAAGAATGGCAGAGAAGATTTACATAGCTTGAAGCTGTCAAGAAAGTGGTTTAAATTTGTGAACAGTGATGGTAATGAGACATTGTAGGTATTGATTAGCACTTGAAGAATCCCTGAGAGTTCGGAACACCAAGTCCTGGAATTTGATAGCTGTGGTGTGTGTGACGCGTGCGTCTGCATGTATGTGTGGGTATTTCAGGAAAGTTCAGGAAATAGGCAAGTGATCATCGGATGAAACAGGTGACCTGAAGGGGCTGCTGTGGTAAAGTGCCTAATACTAAGCGCTGTGAAAAGCTATGGAAGAGTCATGGCTATTATGGATCAACATGAATATGATGATGGTTGGTAATGAACTTAATCCGCGGGAGGGCGAAATCCGAAGCTCCTAACCGAAAGCGTGACCTTCCCTTCCATCCCCCTCCCACGCACAAGTTTCCGCACATTCCCTGATTGTGACATAGCATGGCAACCTCTCTGATCTGACCACTCCCATGATCATCGATCTCAAACCCTCCGGCTAGCCATTGCTACCCAGTCGTCTCGGACCCTCTCTCTTCCCAATAGCACCCTGCCACGGCTCATCCGGGACGTGAGCGTCGACGTCCTCGAGGCGCCCTGAACGATTGACGCAGGCGTCGCACTGGATTCTGTGTTTTGACGAGGTCCCGGTAAAGGTCGGAAGGCAGACCGAGCAACAGGTAACCTGGAGAAGCAAAGGATATCTGATGGGAAATTCAGAAATCGGCAGAACAGACTGGCTATTTTTTCGATTCAAAACTAGTCAGTGAATAGAACCGACCACTACAAGCAGCTATCATGGGGCCGGTGGTGATCAAAAAGCACGACATTTGGCTGTGCGGTCCCGAGTTCATATCTGTATAACTCGAGCATTTCGATATGTCACCTTTGACTTATTTCTATAGCAGACTGACAGCTCTCGATTCCGCACTTTTGACTTTTGTGCGATTTGTTTTGCTTTGTGACTCCGGGTGTCTTGTTCGATAACCGACTAACATGTGGAGCAGCTTTCTCGCATGTACTCGATCGACTCTTTTGTTCATCTGCCGACGACTGGCAGACTCTATGCCTGACAATTCATACTATGTAGGACAATAGCTTGGGATCGTCAACTCGGGGCCCATAATTGAAAGTCTGTTAAAGTCAATGAACATATCGTCTTGCCACTTTTGATCGTTTACATATTTTCCTTTTGCGCGCGCGTGTACAAGCCAACGCGAAAGTCTTTAAGAAGTCCAACATATGTAGGTCTGTAGGGTGATTACCTTCGGTTGGGCTACCTGCTCGCTGTGTAGAATCATCACCATTAGGTGAGGGACTTCATGTCATTGCCAATCGCCGCTTGACAGAAAACCCAAAGTTCGATGTTCTTGAAGCCGGTCTGTGGTAAGCCGATCTTTGACCCTTCTACAAGTGTTTAACGTTTAACACTTACGCTTGCCACAGGATTCCATCAGAATTTCCCTGGTTGGCTCCCACGCAGGTACCTTAGGAATTGGTATGCCCACCATCTCGTCTTCATCATGTTTACAGAGATTGATTGTGTCGTTCACAGGCTGGCTGCAGGACTCTGTTGGTGGGGGCGAAGAAGCAGCTCTGCTACTTCTTATCTAGGACTGCAGTTGAGTCGACGTCCGAATCTCCATGTACTTGTCAACGCCCAAAGACTCCAGGCTTTAGGACTGTAGAGTTTAGACAAATTACTTGAGGTAGGATACTCCTCTACAACATTTTTTTTAAGAAATGTCGAGCCCTGTGCAACGTGGTCTCGGCTTTGAAAGAGGTCATAGTTTCTGCTTGGTTCAATCGGTTTCTCGCAAATCTTACTCAATTCTGGCATTGGTCCTGCGAATCAATTGCCTTTAGTGTGCATCAAGATCAAAGTTGTCGATCTTCCAGATGTCGGTTCAAATTCTGTAGATCATTTCACCGTTGCACCCCCTTGCCTCATCAACAGCAATGCGCTGATATTATCGACGTGAGCCGTCAGCTCGGAGGGGACTTTAATTCTGTGTTTGACTACAACAACGTACTAACTCCAGGTATTATTAATCCTTCAGGTCATATTGAAAGTTAACCGCGAGTTCAGGTTCACTGCAAACTACCGTGAACGGGCCGACAGGAGCGCGCAGCAGTTCTGCAACAGCATACCTGGCTGCATAGTCCCTTAATCGCTCGAATCCTGATGTACTCGTCACTGCACAGGTCTCTCGCTTGCTCCATACTCGGGGAGTCAAGTCGCTATCGTTCCTTACAGCTGAGTTCTAACAAGGATGTACAAGTTAATGGAACTCCGACTGTATTCTTTATTTCATTCCAGCCTCCGAACTATCTGACTGCATTGCGAGAGGTCATCCCGTCCACTGGTTCATTGGGAACACCACACATCCTCCTTTAATTCAGGAATAGGCGACTCTAAGGCTCTCAGTCGTGTCGGCGTCAAGTCTCTTGTTGATCTTCCAGATGTTGGTGCCAACTTCTGTTGTGACTATTCGGCTATTGCTGACCCCTTCGTGGCTCTGTGAAACAACATCTTCGAGGATCTTTGCGAGCCTAATATTACTGCACAGCTCCTGTAGCAATGGAATATGACCAAAACCGGGCCGCTCACAGACACCTTACCACCCTTATTAGCTTCTATCGCGTTACTGGGGATGACTCGGATATAACCTAATTCTGATCAAGCAGCTGGATCAAACACGCTTCACTTCGAGCATTTATATGCAGTACATTTTATAACGGTTGAATTAGGCTGACTACAAGTCCGGTTTGAGAACGGCACCATTGTTCCTAACAATTTTATCCTACCTGACCAACACATCTTTAGCGTCACAACAGCCCTCGTGTCCCTCTCTTCCCGCGGTTCTCTCACTATAAACTCCGCAAATTTCTTTGGTCCCCCTCTCGTCGATCCTGCGTTATTGAAGGAAGAGTTCGACCGGAAGATGATGCGCGCTGCGTTTCGTCATGAATTTAAGTTCGTGACCGCGGGGGACCTGCCTAATGCGACGATCACGACGGATGTACAAGCAGAGTCAGGAACGTTCTTCCATCCAACTATAATTGCGGCCCGGGTAACGTCGCCGAAGGTTGCGAAGTACGGTGTAATTGACTCGGACTTGAAAGTGAAGAACATTAAGGGCATCTGGTAGACGCCTCCATCTTCGTGAGTTTTATCGATGATTCTAAAATCACCGGGTTGCTGACGTCTATGATGGCCCGAAATACCAAGTGCGAATTTATACCCAAGCAGCGGTCCATGTTATTGCAGAGCGTGGAGCCGATATCCTATTCAAAGTAACCTTTTACAGGATACTACTGGGTATCTGGATTCTTTTTTTGTCTATAAATGCAGCCACTCATCCTTCCACACCATAATCAACTACCGATGTAGTCACACATTCTTTCTTTGAGATTATAATGTTACTCTGTTGTAACGTTAGTATTATTGTCTAGTTCTGCTCTTTAGTATAGCAGATATACTGTACCTAATATATCCGTGATTGAGAACGGACCAACATACCTTGACGTTGGCAGCCTCCTAATACGTAGTGCAGATGCCCTCTTCATTGACAATCCACTGGTGAGAGATGCGCAGGTGTCTAGAATAAGGTTACAATCAATACAGTATCGCTCGGCCGTGTCGTGCCAAGGTTTTGCACGATCTCTTTCAAGTATTTGAATGACATCTCTGAACTACTAGGGCCAATGAAAAACTCATATTCGTCGCATTTTTGCGATCAGGTCAAAGATTTGACCGTTATCATTTATAAGGCCTAAGGCTTCTCGAACACAAAATTCACGTGAAACGGTACTGAAAAGTTAACGACTGGGAACGAACAGCGCGTTAAACTTGAGTACTAAACCAAAACCACTGTTCTACACAAGCAACGCGCGTCCGAACTCTTTCGAGTCTCAGTTGATCAGTTCATAGTAAAGCACAGTTCAAAAACATAGATGTTCTTGGAATTAAGTAGGCCCCTTATGTCGGGAACATCTAGTGGCATTGATCGTCGGGAACGTCCCAGATTCCCCAGAAGCCATGTACACCCTACCAGCCCACCAGCCATCAATTAATCATTTGGTTGTGAGTTAAGAGAAAAGGTGATCTTACCCAGTCAGGACAAGCTAAGGGATTGCTATACGTCTGTCCGTTGATGTGCAGGGGAGTACTGAGGCAGAGAGTTTCTCGGTTCGCTCCGGCGTGGACTACGCCTAGCTTTGCTTCGATTCTCTGCGAGCAGTTAAATTAGTCGTGATTACTGTGGGACTATAGTTGATGGTCGACTTACGCGGTAACCTGATTTTGGGGCAGTACAATCCTTGCAGGATTAGAGTATGTTAGGAGGGGTATTGATATGACTGAGGATGGATTGGAATAGATACCTTGATCTTCACGAATTCCCAGTATGCGGCACAAAGACCTTCGTTGTCAACGATCCAGTGCCCGCGTATCTCGTGAAGGCCTCCCTGAAATTGGGATGGATCGTCATGTTATAGTAGGAAGACATTCGTAATTTGTGGCTAGGCGTACCGTGTTCTCGCAGCTGACAGGATGTCACCCCGTTGAGTGTAATCGGAGTAAGCTCGCATGCTTCCATGCCGTCAAGAGATGGAGTAAGATTTGCGAGGCGAGCAGTATATTTCTTGCGACCATTTGCAAGACAATGCTCGTCTCCTTGGACGTCGTCCCAATACAAACGTGCAACTTCGCGCTTCCGAGTCTCTTCGTCAAGCATACGTTGCCACTCTTTTTCGAACCCCACGATCTTCCGCTGCCACTCTTTCTCCAAATTCTTGTATCCGTCCAGTTTGATCGACAAACGATGCATTTCGGCAGACAAGAACCCTGTAATAATGACCGTCGAAACGATTACGAGCAAGCACATCATGGTTGCGATCGCAGATCGACTCCTGGTACTCGCTTGGGGTGTTCTTTTCCTTATCAAATTTGTTCAGACCACATTTCTATGGTCTTCTATAACATAACTATACCTTGAACAAGAACAGCAGTGGTTTGGTTCTCCATTCGTAAGGAGTGGCGCATGGTCGGACCTAATATGATTCTTTCAGTGCGAAAGCAGTTGGGGACCCAGCTAGAGACATTCTCTTACGGAGTGGGTCGATAGATAGAGTAAGGTGGAGGTGCCTGTAAACTATCCTCAGGTCAGGTATTGTTAGGCAGAAAATTACAAGAACTGTGACACGAACCTATTACTACACATAGAGGATGGCTTTTTTTCTCCAATAGTAGAAGGTCGAAGTTACATATAAACTCTCAGGCAGGGCTTGATTGACACGAGGCAAAATTATTTACCTTAGTTTTGACGGCGCTACAGGGCGCTACTATGGTAAGGGTAGACGACATCCACGCCTAACCTTACATCACATGATGTGACTTTTGTGACGATACTTAACTGTAAGGTAGAACTCTACATCACGTGGTCAGCGTGACACCAACCAATTTGGGATGGAAATGTAAAAAAACCTTAATGCCACACCCCTCAGCAACGTTTTGGTCACAATAAGAGCAGGTCATCCTTTATATATAATACATACTATCACGTGTACTGGGATGCAAAATGACAGGGAGTTGCAAAATGTTATTTTCAGAGAGATCGGGTGGCCTTTTG